>PVKP010017481.1:20316-46142 GCA_004027715.1 Plecturocebus donacophilus
TTGGTTTCAAGCATTTTTAGCCTTCGAATTCATTTTTTTTTTTTTTTTAGATGCAGCCTCGCTCTGTCTCCAGGCTGGAGTGCAATGGCACAATCTTGGCTCACTGGAACCTCCGCCTCCTGGCTTCAAGTGATTCTCCTGCCTCAGGCTCCTGAGTAGCTGGGACTACAGGCATGTGCCACCATGCCCAGCTAATTTTGTATTTTTAGTAGAGATGGGGTTTAACCATGTTGACCAGGATGGCCTCAGTTTCCTGACCTCGTGATCCGCCCTCCTCAGCCTTCCAAAGTGCTGGCATTACAGGTGTACACCACTGTGCCTGGCCTGAATTCATTCTTTAAAGTACTCAGAAACTTTGTCTAACAAAAGTGGAGGGCTCCTCAGGTGTGATTTGGTGGCATCCAGGCCCTCTCTCAGATCCTGCCACACCTCCCTCCTCCCTTCCCCATACCAGCTAGGCCTTAGGCTCCCCCAGGCTCTGCAGGTGCTGTTTAAAAAACAACTCATCTGGTACCTCCCTTTTCAATGAATAGAAGAAGAGACAGGGCCCACTGTGACATGAGTACAGGGAACCCAGGCCAAGGCACTTCCGCCGGGGAGAAGTCCTCTCTTGGGGCTGTGAGGCCCCATCTTGGAGAGGATGAAACTGGTGGTGACCTCCGCCCCCTTGCTCTGCTTCTGTGCTTTAAGAATAGATTTTGGGGTCCATTTTCCTCTGACCCCCTTTAACCGTTCTCCTAAGCTCCCAGTCTGGCTCCAGGAGCTTGTCAACTCATTTGCTGTCTAGCTGAGCACGCTCCTCCCCATCAGGCTTTCCTCTCCGGCACCTAGACCAGCAGAGATTCCTGCTTCCTCCCCGGCCTGAGGCATTGTCCTGCTGGGCTCACCTCCCTCCTGCCAAGCCTTCTGCTTAGGAGAGCGGGCAAGACCTGGGAGAGAGGAGGTGCCTCGTCTAGTGGAGCCAAGCTGGTACAGAGCTCTGTGGAGCACAGGTGATTCCCAGAAGTTTTTAAGCCGCTGTTTTCAGGCATCTTCTGTTTGCCTTTCTTTCTACCCAGAGTAGCCTCTTCTAATTGCCACCGCTCCAGCAATCAGCCAAAGGGCACAGGAGAAGGGCAGATTCTTGATTACTAAGGAGCATGTCGTTTCTCCAGGAAGGAACGGATGGAAATGGGGTTGGATGCTGTCATGTGTGTTGGCAAGAACAACACTGACCTTTCTGTTGTAACTGTCATTTCCCGGCAGGTGGACCCCTGGAGCCTCGGTTTTCTCGTCTGAAATTGGGACTGTGATACCTTCCCTGTTTAGGTGCTTTGAATCCTACATAGAGGGACACATGTGAAAGGACTAGGAAATAGGAAAGGCTGCAGAACCGGAAGAGACTGTCTTATTATCGTACCTTGTTGGTGGCTGTGGAGGTATGGCTTCTCTACGGCTGAATGCCAACCTCCTAGGGAGCCTGGCATGGCGGGCCGAATGCACCTGCTTCTTCAGGGAAGCTCACTCTGCCTGGACAGAGCTGTTCCTTCGTATGCCCACCAGCAATGGGGATGGGAGTTGGTGGATGGGGCATGGGAGTCCAGTGCCCCCTGGAAAACAGGCTTCCCATACTCGGATGGGAAGATTCTGAGTGTGTCCTCCTTGGCACCTTGCAGATGCGCAGGCAGCATCAGGCCCCAGTAACCTGCTCATTAACGTGCACCTTCCTGGCTCTTCTCCCTTCCTGCCTCGCTTTCCCCTTTTTCCTCACCCCTATTTCCTGGGGGTCTCCTCCCACATAAACTACTTGTACCCAAGTCCTTGTTTCACAGACAGATTTCAGTGGAACCCAAACCAAGACACACAGCCACCTGGGCAGCAGTGGGAAGAGGACTGAGAGGATGTAGAAAGATCACAGAAGGTTAAGGCCTCCCGTAACCGAGCAGGAAGCCGGGCAGCAGAGATGAGAAATCCTGGTTAAAAGGCTCAGGAAGGCTACAGGGCCCCTAGAACTACCTAACCCCTGCTGGCTCGACCCCAGCTGAGCCTGAGGCTTCCAGCCCTAGCTAGCTTGCCTTCAGTGTGTTCTTCGCCTAAGCTCACTGCTGGGCTCGCCATGTTCAGCTGTGCTGGGGACAGAGCACACAGCTGTTCAGTGGCACAGCAGAGGTTCGCCATCTCAATTCAGTGCATGCCTGCTCAGCACTGTGCCGTGTGGAGCGTTTGAGGCTGTCCCTCTCAGGCATTGGAGAATTCAGGCAGTGGCACAGGCGTGGGCACACACGGTGCACTTAGGGACAGCAAGTGTTCCCTGTCTCAAGCTTGGCTGACCACAGGGACGGACGGTTCAGGTAAGACAGGCTTAGGAAGATGCGGCTGGTCAAGAAAATTGGAGGCAGGTTGTAAAGGGTCAAGTGTGGGGCTGAGGAGTTTAGACTTTATCCTGAGGGTAGTTGATGAAAGTTTTAATCAGGGAGGGACAAGTTCAGAGTGGCACACTCATTTTTTGAAGTTCCTTCTTGTGTCAGCTACCCCATAAACCACCGGTTCCTGGCTGTCTTGAGAACCTCTGGACTTTAACTCTGGCTTCCTAACTTCTTTTATGACCAGATCTTTCCAGGGACTACTTATGCCTGTGGCTTTGGTCGTATCCTACCTTGTCAAATAGAGAACCTAGGCCCATTTCTTTTCCCATACAGTTTTTGGGAGTCAGGAAGACCTGAATTCTAACTCCAAGACTACCACTTTCCGGCCGTGTAACTTCAACATACACACACACACACACACACGCACATATATGTAAACTTTTAGATTCAGAGGTACATGTGCAGGTTTGTTATGTCGATAAACTTGTGTCATGGGGGTTTGTTGTACAGATTATTTTGTCATCCAGGTACTAAGCCCAGCACCCAGTGGTTATTTTTAATGATCCTCTCCCTCCTTCCACCATCCACTCTCAAATAGGTTCCAGTGTCTTGTTCCTCTCTTTGTGTCCATGAGTTTTCATCATTTGCTCCCACTTATAAGTGTGAACATGTAGTATTTGATTTTTTGTTCCTGTCTTAGTTTGCTAAGGATAATAGCCCCAGCTCCATTCATGTCCCTGCAAAAGACATGATCTCATTCTTTTTAATGGCTGCATAGTATTCCACGATGTATACATACCACATCTTCTTTATCCAGTCTGTCATTGATGGTCATTTAGGTTGATTCTATGTCTTCGTTATTGTGAATAATGCTATAATGAACATTCACATGCATGTGTCTTCATGGTAGAATTATTTATATTCCTTTGGGTATATACCCAGTAATGGGATTGCTGGGTCAAATGGTAGTTCTATTTGTAGCTCTTTGAGGAATCACCACACTGCTTTCCACAATGGTTGAACTAATTTATGCTTCCACCAGCAGTGTATAAATGTGTCCTTTTCTCCAAAACCTCACCAGCATTTGTTATTTTTTGACTTTTTAATAGTAGCCATTCTGATTGGTGTGAGATGGGTATCTTACTGTAGTTTTGATTTGCATTTCTCTAATGAACAGTGATATTGAGCTTTTATTTTTTGAGACAGAGTCTCACTCCGTCACCAGACACCAGGCTGGAGTGCAGTGGCGCGACCTCGGCTCACTGCACCCTCCACCTCCCAGCTTCAAGCAATTCTCCTGCCTCAGCCTCCTGAGTAGCTGGGACTACAGACGTGTGCCACCATGCCCAGCTAATTTTTTTGTATTTTTAGTAGAGACCGGGTTTCACCATGTTGACCAAGATAGTCTCGATCTCTTGAATTCTTGATCTGCCCACCTCAGCCTCCCAAAGTGCTGGAATTACAGGTGTGAGCCACCGTGCCTGGCCTTAGCTTTTAGAAATATGCTTGTTGGCTGCTTGTATGTCTTCTTTTAAAAAGTATCTGTTCATGTCCTTTTCCCACTTTTTAATGTTTTTTTTTTTTCGTAAATTTGTTTAAGTTTCTTATAGATACTGGATATTAGAGCTTTGTCAGATGCATAGTTTGCAAACATTTTCTCCCATTCTGTAGTCAACCAATATGTTTAATTTGAGTCTTTTTTTCTCATCTGTAAAAAAATCATGTCTGTGATGATTAAGTAAAATAATTCATAGGCGTAGAGCACAGATTTTATCCACCTTAGCAGATATGCAATTTCACTAATACTTTAAAAATGTTCACGATGTGGGCGGTACCAGGATCATTAACACATATTTTCTGGGGCCCAACACTTCATGGGAAGGTCTGTCTTGTGGTTTAACTGATGGTGTATAGTGGGCGCCAATTGCCTGTTTGTCCTTGCTGTCTTCTTGATCACCCCTCTCCTCTCTGGCTTCCACATGTGATTCAAAACTGAACCCACACAGGGGCCTGCTCCTCTTCTGGCTCACAAGAGATCAGGAGACCAGTGATGAAGCAGTAAACCACGTGGCACGTAGGTGTCACTGTAAACAGCTTCCCTGCATTATCTCCTTACTCAAAGCCCTTGCCTTTTAGTACCACATCATCCCTTGGTGCTGATGCACCCAAACCAAAGCCGGTCTCCCTAGCAACTGACCCACAGCCAGTGGTGGTCTGACCACCCCCTCTCATGGTTGGCAACCATGCACAATTCCTCATTTTATTTCTGCTGCAGGACAGGTTGGCTACCAGCTGCTTTTTGGAACTAGAAACATGATTTTGCTTCTTAAAGGATTAAAAAAGCACACACTGGGCTTCTTTGTGTTAGTTCTTTTGTATCTCCATTCCCTGTCCCTGCATGGACTATTTTGGTACATGCTGCAGACATATTTTTGGAACTTGAATCCTGAGCAAGTGAGAAGACTTATTGGATGCTGCCCAAGGCTCTGTGTGAGAAAGCTTACACAGACACAACGTGTGGCTGCCACTGACAGGGAGGATCATGAGCTCGCTGGGATGTGGGGAAAGATCAGGTGGCAGAGCTGTTTCAGGTGCAGGTGTATCTTGTCCAGGGTGCCCACCTAGCAAGTGATAACAAAGGCGAGAGTCGCAGTGCTAGACCCTGGACTTGGACTGCGGAGTTAAGGACAGGGTGAGCACAACAGACACTCCTGCTTAAAAAGGGGAGGAACAACAGTGACATAACCATTACTGGTCCATAGTAATTCTGAAATCTCACAATAAAGAGAAAGAGGTGCATTTCTTTAAAGAGGAGGGTGGTGGATGTGTATAGAAAAAGGGAAGAATGACTACATTTTCTCTTCCTGAATGTTCTGGGCCAGCCCAACTTGCCAACTAAGGTGATGTCGTCAGTTGTGGCATCACAACACTTCTAACAATGTCCCAATCTGGCAGGAGCTGTCATTGAAAACAATCACTGGGGTTTGGCAGAGTGAGGTAGGTGGGGGCTCTGCCCTCAGCAGTGATCAGCAAAGTTAAAAATGGTTTGACCAATGCATTACTAGGAAAACTGGCAAAATAAAACCAAATGTGCATTGTTGCTTCTCCCCCAACTCCCATGTGGGTTCTGTGTGGCACACAGATGTCAATACAGTGATTATTTTATGCCATGTTTATCTGGCATTGGCTGGTACTTGTGGATTACTACAGGTGACTATCCCCAGGCAGAGCAGTAAAAAGGCATAAACAGCATCATGGAAAAGGGAGAAAGGACAGCAAGACACACAGGGAAGGGGCCCACTGGGATATGGGGGATGGGGATAGGAATCCCTGGTCCTCCATGAGAGCTCAAGGGGCGTGTGCATATGTTTGCCTATGTGTGTGCTGTGTGCATGTCTGTATGTGGCTCTGCAGGTATATGCACCTACGTGTATGTGTGTGCATGTGTGCGCGTGTGTGCATGTGTGCGCATGTGTGCCTGTGTGTGCATGTGTCTGTGCGTGTGTGTGCATCCACATGTGTGTGTGTGCCTGTGTGTGTTCATCTGTGTGTGTGTGTGTTCATGTGCATGTGTGTGTGTTGAAAGGATCAAGAAATAGCAAAAAGAAGTTCTGTTGTTGCAAGAGACATTCCAGAGTGAAGTCATGGATGAGGCCTGTGTGGGGAAGGTGGGAGGCAGGAGAGAGGATCTAGGCAGGCTAAGGGAGCAGTGCAAAGAGAAGGGAGTGAGGTGGGCCTATGAGATAGGATAGGGTTGTTTTCTTTTTTAAAAAAAATCAAGAGAAAAAAATAAGTCAGGCACAACTACAGTGTAATTCAGCTTTTCTGGGCTGGGGCACTCGTGTGGGAACCAGTAGGCAAGGATCTGTGTGCTGCCCCAGGCTAGGCCGGATGAACCCAAAGCAGGGCCTCACTGCTGTGTTCTTCCTATCTTGAATGGAGAGGTGATATTTACAGTTGCCACAACCATGTCATAACCAAGAGACAACAGATCATCGGTGTAAATGGGGCATAGGGAAAATAAAGTAGAAAGATATCAGAAAAATGCAACTTGGGGGCATCAGTTGAGCCCTGAACTGCTACCTCAGATTACCAGGCCTCCCCCTCTTTCTTTGTGTTTCTCTTCTGACATCAAGAAATGGTAACACCAGCCCAGAATGGTGGGGGACCCAGGAGACATCTGGAGGATGTCCAGTTGGTGAAGAAAACCTGGGATCTCACACTAGGACCACAATGTACTGTGGATTATTTTTATATGTTGCACAATGTAGAAGGGTAGTTTTTTAAAAATGTAAACTGATGTTTATAGTTTTAGTTCCCTCATTTTTACCATAGTGTTTCCCCTGCCCCCCTACTTTTCAAGAAACTAGGAGGCTGTCCTGAGTTAATTGTTTCAGGACAAAAAGTGGCAGCCAGAAAGCAGAATGTAGCCTGTGAGTTTCCTCCTGACTTTGGGCCCTGAACCTGGAGCTCTCAGGAAAGAAAAAGCACCCTGGGCATGGAGAGAATGCTCAGGAGACATACCACGAGGGAGACTAAAGTGTTGAGGAAGAGGTTCTCCCAGGGTTGGGAGGAAGGGAGCCAGAAGGAAACTGACAAGAACAGGTCCCTGTGGCCCTATAGAGAGAGATCCCAGTTGCAGCTTCGTAATCAATGGAGCATCAGGGAGGCAGCTGAACCCAGGCTGGTGGGATCTGGGGGTGGAGGTCCATGCTGTTTCCTCTGTGGAGTCTGGGGAGGCGGGGATGGCTCTGTGGCATGTGGAGGAGACGGCCTGATGAGAGATTCTGTTGCCCTCCCCATTCCATGTAGCATGACATAGAAATAGGGAATAGAATCAGATTTGGGGGCCTGAAGGAGTCATAGGACAGGAACAAGGGACAACTCAAAAAACAACTTATGCAGACTGGTGACTGGGAATGATGGGATGAGGACTTCTTATCTGATACCTGAGGGGACAGGTGATGTGCTGATCAGTCCCATCCTGCCCTTGCTATGCCTTGGCCCTCTAGATGTTCTCAGGAATTTAAACTGTACTAGTTACAGTTTCCCTGAAAGCAGAGCCTGAGGCAAGCATTCATATGCAAGTAATTTATTTGGGAGTAGTTCCCAGCAGGAGTTCCAAGCAGAAGTCAGGGAGTGGGATGAGGGAGTGAGGGAAGGAGGAAAAGTCAATAAAGGAGGGATTCATGAGCAAGTTATCACTGCGGGCAACTGGGGCTCAGTTTCTCTGGGAAGCCTCTGAAAAATAAGCGTCAGAATTACCCTCCCAGAGAATAAGGAGGCTAGGATACGTTGCCACCGAGGCAGCAAAGCACAAGTGCATGGCGGCATGCCCTTGACTTAGGGACAAATAGCATGCCTATCTCCACAACTGGGCTGAAACCAGGTGCTTGAGGAGCCTTTGTGTGCTGCATTGCCCAAGCCTGGGAAGGGCAGAGCAAGCAATTGCCCGAGTTTAATTTTCATCACCCTGGTGGAATGAGCTCAGAAGAGAAATTAAGTGGGGTCATAGAAAACTAAAGATTATATTTGTGGCACATCTGTGTTTCTAAATTGAGATTTTATATCTGCTTTATATAAAACATTAAGACTAATGTCAGTTCCATGTAATAAGATGAATGTATATTTTAGACTTAGACTAGCATTGGATTTGAATTCAGATCCTGTCACTTACTAGCTGGGTGACTGGGTTTATCATGTCACCTCTCTGATTTCTGATCCTGCATGTGTCAAACCAAGAATAGTGACAACTACCTCAAAGAGTTGCTGAGGGATTAACAGTGACTCATGTGACAGCCCCAGTGATGAGTTCTTCACATGCATCATTTTACTAAACCTTAGCTAGTTTCCATGTATTGGTCCACTTATTATTAAGAGAATATTGACGTTCAAAAAGTTTTCAGTAAAGCTATTCCTTCTGTTGTAAACAGATTTAAACGGGGTGATCTCAATTGTCATTGTCCTCAGGGCCCTGGAGCCTGGGACAACCGTACCTGGAAAGCAGGCCACTCACAGACTAGCGTTTTCTTCTTTTTCTCTCCAAGCATGACACATATTGCACATGGGCTCATTTTCCAAAATGACCTTTGCAAATTAAGCATCTTACTTTGCTACTTGTTTGGGGGTTGGAAGCAGTATAGTAGAGAAATTCTCTTCCCTTCTCCTTTCCAAAGTCTCTCACTACAAGTCTGAATGTTTTTCAGTTCATTGCTACAAGTGGTGAGAAATGCATCTGTATTCGCAAAAGCTAAGTTGACTACAGCTTGAAACAGCTTCAGTGGAGAATATACAAAGCGGTGAGGTAGCAGCACTGCTTTGTGCACAGTTGTTCTTGAAAACCAATAGACTCAGTGGAGACTCCTGTAGACAAAATGTCTGCCCTCCTCAGAGGCCTGCCCTGGAGCACACTGCAGTGTTCTGAACTCTAAGGAAGGTACGGACTGTGGAGCATGTGACACTGCTCTAGGCTCCCTTGTTCTTCTGAGGTTCCCAGCTTAGTGGTCTTTGCTCCAGTGGGCAGCACCCACTTTGGGACCCCCCAGATTGACATTTCAGTATCTGAGCACACTTGGAACCCTCAGTGACCCCTCTTCACTCACACTGCAAGCCTCAGGCATGCTATGGAAAGTCCTGAAATCTCAGCTCCTAAACCTGGCTAGATCTGATATGGTTTGGCTCTGTCTCCCCACCCAGATCTCATCTTGAATTGTAATCCCATGTGCTAAGGGAGGACCTGGGGGGAACTGATGGATTTTGAGCACAGTTTCCCCCGCACTGTTCTTCTTCTGATAGAGTTCTCATGAGATCTGGTTGTTTGATAATTGTGTGGCTCTTCCCTGGCCCTCCCCTTTTTCTGCTTTGTGAAGTAGATGCCTTCTTCTCCTTCGCCTTCCACCATGATTATAAGTTTCCTGAAGCCTCCTCAGCCATACAAAACTATGAATCAATTGAACCTCTTTTATTTATAAATTAGCAAGTATCTTTATAGCAGTGTGAAAATGGACTAATACAGAGAATTGGTACCCAGAGCGCTGCTATAAAGATACCTAAAAATGTGGAAGCAACTTTGGAACTGGGTAACAAGCAGAGGTTGGAACAGTTCGGAGGGCTCTGAAGAAGATAGGAAAATGTGGGAAAGTTTAGAACTTCCTAGAGACTCGTTGAATCGTTTTGACCAAAATGCTTATAGTGATATTGATAATGAAGTCCAGGCTGAGGTTGCCTCAGATGGAGATGAGGAACTTATTGGAAACTGAAGCAAAGGTCACTCTTGCTATGTTTTGGCAAAGAGACTGGCAGCATTTTCCCCTGCCCTAGAGATCTGTGGAATTTTAAATTTGAGAGAGATGACTTAGGGTATCTAACATATGAAATTTCTAAGGAGCAAAGCATTCAAGAGGTGACCTGTCTTTTCCTGAAAGTGTACACTTATATGTGCTCACAAAGAGATGGTTTGAAATGGTAATGTATGTTTAAAAGGAAAGCAGAGCATAAAAGTTTGGAAAATTTGCAGCCTGACCATGTGATAGAAAAGAAAAACCCATTTTCTAGGGAAAAATTCAAACCTGCTGCAGAAATTTGCATAAGTAACAAGAAGCCAAATGTTAATAGCTGAGACAATGGGGAAAATGTCTCCAGGGTGTTTCAGACATCTTTAGAGCCATCCCATCACAGGCCCAGAGGCCTAGGAGGGAAAAACGGTTTCTTGAGCTGGGCCCAGGGCGCCGCTGCTCTGTACAGCCTTGGAACAGGGTGCTCTGCATCCTAGCTGCTCCAGTTCTAGTTGTGGCTAAAAGGGGCCAAGGTACATTGGGTTGTGGCATCAGAAGGTGCAGGTCCCAAGTCTTGGTGGCTTCCATGTGGTGTTGGTCTTG
Organism: Plecturocebus donacophilus; assembly: GCA_004027715.1. Lineage (NCBI taxonomy): Eukaryota > Metazoa > Chordata > Mammalia > Primates > Pitheciidae > Plecturocebus > Plecturocebus donacophilus. The sequence continues at coordinate 30,539 of PVKP010017481.1, forward strand.
CTGGTGTGCAGAAAACAAGAGTTGAGCTTTGGGAGCCTCCACCTGTATTTCAGAGGATGTATGGAAATGCCTGGATGTCCAGGCAGAAGTCTGCTGCAGGGGCAGAGGCTCATGGAGATCTTCTACTAGGGCAATGCCAAAGGAAATGTGGGGTTGGACCCTTCAAACAGAGTCCCCACTAGGGCACTGCCTAGTGGAGCTGTGAGAAGAGGGCCACTGTACACCAGACTCCAGAGTGGCAGATTCACTGACAGCTTGTACTGTGTGCCTGGATAAGTGGCAGGCACTCAACACCAGCCCATGAAAGCAACTTTGGGGGCTATACCCTGCAGAGCCACAGGGGTGGAGCTACCCAAGGCCTTGGTAGCTCACCCCTTGTATCAGTGTGCCCTGAATGTGAGACCTGGAGTCAAAGGACATTATTTTGGAGTTTTAAGACTCCCTGGCCAGGTTTCAGAGTTGCATGGAACCTGTGGCTTCTTTGTTTTGGCCAGTTTCTCCAATTTCGAATGGGACTATCTATCCAACATCTGTACCTTCATTGTATCTTGGAAGTAACTAACTTGTTTTTGACTTTACAGGCTCATAGGGTGAAGGGACTTCCCTTGTCTCAGATGAGACTTTGGACTTGGACTTTTGGGTTAATGCTGGAGTGAGTTAAGACTTTGGGGTATTATTGGGAACACATGACTGGTTTTGAAATGTGAAAAGTGCAAGAAATTTTGGAGGGGCCAAAGATGGAATGGTATAGTTTGGCTCTGTGTCCCAACCCAGATTTCATCTCTAATTGTAATTCCCACATGTCAAAGGAGAAACTTGGGGATAGGCGATTGGATCATGGGGGTGGTTTCCACCATGCTGTTCTGTGATAGAGTTCTCATGAGATTTCATTATTTGATGTATGTGGCTCTTCCCCACACCCACTTCCTGCCACCTTGTGAAGAAGGTCCTTGCTTTGCCTTTGCCTTCAGCCATGATTTGAAGTTCCCTGAGGTCTCCCCAGCCATGTAGAACCATGAGTTAATTACATTTCTTTTCTTTATAACTTACCAGCTCAGGCAGTATCTTTGTAGCAGTGTAAAAACACATTAATTTCTTACTTATCTTCTTAGCCTACTTACCCTGGTCTGTTGTCCTCAGTTTTCATTTCAGCTTGAAACTGCCTCTCTTCTCAGTCCTCTGGTGAAATATCTATTTGGCTTTTATATTTTCTTTTCACCTCTATATGCTTTTTCTTAGCTGGACTTCCTAGGCATTTTGCTTTGAGGGAAGAGTTTCTCTCACTCTGTGAATCACAGTGTGTACCAGTCAGTTTTAATTACAATGATACAGTGTAAGAAATAGCACACATCGATTGTTTTTGGTTATTGTTCTGTAGGGCAGTGAATGTGGCCCTGCTTCTGATTGTGGGTTGCTGGGGGCTTCCCTTCTGATACCAGAGGCTCCTGGAAACATGTCCTTCTCATGTCAGATGGCAGAGGCTCAAGAAGCCAAGCCAGGCAAAGCAAGTGCATTGAAAGCCTCTGCTCTCTTCATATCCATACAGAGGAAATGACAGGTGGGAGGCAGGACTAACTTGCAGCTTCCACTTGGATTGACAGAGCAGCATATGGAGTCTCACATCATGAACTTTTGCTCCAAGAACTACTGGAGGAACATACAGGAAAGACAAGAGAATCCATACACCCTTTTATAAAAGCAGATTGCTGCTGCAGGCCCCAGGACACAGCTGAAAAACTGTGAGTGCTCAAAGTGTGAAAGTGTGAAAGGGGGATCATCTGTCCCCAGACAAACACCCTCAATGGAACACCCGTAGGTGCAGATCATGGGACAAGGATTTGACCTACCTGGAGCTGAGACAAGTTTAGAAAACTGAGTGAAATGCAGAGGTAGAAGAAGCAGCAGGAGAGCTCTGTGGGCACTCCTGGTCCCCAGGAAAGCCATTTCTGACTTTGTCTCACAGGGATCCTTGGGGAGGGCTCCAGAGGAACTGGGAAAAGACTACGAGGAGGAGAAAACTTCCAGCTGAACTTTGTAACAATTTCAACCCAATGCGAAATTTCCTGGACAGAATCTCGGGGAGATGGTGAACCAGGAGTGCAGACACAGCACAGAAGCTGGGGCATGAGTGGAAATATAAAACCCCAAAGCCCTGTTTGCTTTCTCAGTTGGGAGGCTGGTAGCCTAAGGCAAGTTCTCAGCCCTGCTCACCTGCTGCCTGGAAATAAACTCAGTGCTGTTGGGGGGACATGGTGGGGGAACTGGGCTGCATGGGAGCTGGGTGAGGTCTGTAACTGCTGGTTTTCCCCACGTCCCTGGCGCCCTGCATGACACAGCAGAAGCAGCCATAATCCCCTGGGAACATAACTCCATTGGCCTGAGAACCCATAGCAGCTGCAGCAAGCCCCACCCAAGGAGAGTCTGAGCTCAGACATGCCTAAACCTGCCCCCACCTGATGGTCTTTTTCTACTTGCCCTGGTAGCCAAGGACAAGGGACATAATCTCTTGGGAACTCTGTGTCCCCGCCCACTGCCCAATCCTTCCTATACTGCTGCAGCTCATGCTTTCTTGAAAGCACCACTTCCTAACTGGAAGCCAACCAAAACTTGCTCAATAAACGAAATTACAATGAAGGACCCTCACAGAGTCCACTTCACTTCCCTACTACCTCCAATGGACCAGGTACTGGTATCCACAGCTGAGAGACCTGAAGATGGTTCACATCACAGGACTCTGCAGACACTCCCCAGTACCAGCCCAGAACCCGAGAAATAACAGTCACTGCAGTTCAGCTCTCAGGAAGCCACATCCCTAGGGAAAGGGGGAGAGCACCATATCAAAGGAACACCATGTGGGACAAAAGAATCTTAACAGCAGCCCTTGTGTGCCAGATCTTCCCTCTGACATAGTCTACCTAAAAAAGAGAGTACCAGAAAAACTCTGGTAATGACAAAACAAGGTTCTTTAACACCTCCAAAAGATCACACTAGCTCACCAGCAATAGGTCCAAACCAAGAAGAATTCTCTGAATTGCCAGAAAAATAATTCAGAAGGTTAATTACACAGCTGATCAAGGAGGCACCAAAAAAAGATGAAGTCTAACTTAATGAAATAAAAACAGATATAAGATATAAAGGAAAAAAATTTCAGTGAAATAGCATAAAATAAAAAAGATAAATAAAAACAATCCCAGTTTCTGGAAATGAAAGACACACTTAAAGAAATGCAAAATACACTGAAAGGTCTCAGCAATAGAATAAAACATGTAGAAGAAAACTTCAAAGTTTAAAGACAAGGCTTTTGAATTAACTCAATCCAACAAGGACAAAGAAAAAAAAGAATTAAAATAAAAGAACAAAGTCTTTAAGAAATCTGAGATTATGTTAAATGACGAAACCTAAGAATAATTGGTGTTCTTGAGGAAGAAGAAAAATCTAAAAGTTTGGAAAATATATACGAGGGAATAATTGAGGAAGACTTCTCTGGCCTTTCTAGAGATCTAGACATCCAAATACAAGAAGCTCAAAGAACACCTGGGAAATTTATTGCAAAAAGATTATCACCTAGACACATACTCATCAGGTTTCTAAAGTCAAGATGAAGGAAAGAATTTTAAGAGCTGTGAGGCAAAAGCACTAGGTAACCTATAAAGAAAAACCTATCATATTAACAGATTTCTCAGCAGAAACCCTACAAGCTAGAAGGGAATGGGGCTATAGCTTTAGCCTCCTTAAACAAAACATCAGCCAAGAATTTAGCACCAGTAAAACTAAGCTTCATAAATGAAGGGACAGTACAGTCTTTTTCAAACAAACAAATACCGAAAGAGTTTGCCACTACCAAGCCAGCACTACAAGAACTACTAAAAGGAGCTCTAAATCTTGAAACAAATCCTCTAAATACACCAAAATAGAACTTTCTTAAAGCAGAACTCTCACAGGACCTGTAAAACAAAAATACACACACACAAAAACCAAGGTATTCAGGCAACAAATAGCATAATGAATAGAATAGTACCTCACATCTCATTACTAATATTGAATGTAAATGGCCGAAATGCTCCACTTAAAAGGTACAGAATGTCAGAATGGTTAAGAATTCACAAACCAAGTATCTGCTGTCTTCAAGAGACTCACCTAACACATAAGAACACACATAAACTTAAGGTAAAAGGGTGGAAAAGGATATTCCATGCAAATGAACACCAAAAGTGAGCAGGTGTAGCTATTTTTATATCAGACAAAACTAACTTTAAAGCAAGAGCAGTTAAAAAAGAGAAAGAGGGACATTATATAATGATAAAAGTACTTGCCCAGCGGGAAAATATCACAATCCTAAATATATATTCATTTAATCCTGGAGTTCCCAAATTTATAAAACAATTGCTAGACCTACGAAATGAGATAGATGGCAACACAGTAATAGTGGGAGACTTCAATACTCTACTGACAGCATTAGACCTGTCATCAAGACAGAAAGTCACAAAGAAACAATGGATTTAAACTATGCCTTACAACAAATGGACTTAACAGATATTTACAGAACATTTTACCCAACAACTGCAGAATAGATATTTTATTCATCAGCACATGAAACATTCTCCAAAATATGCCACTTAATAGGCCACAAAACAGTTTTCAATAAATTTAAGAAAATTGAAATTATATCAAGTACTCTATCAGATCACAGTGGGAAAAAATTGGAAATCAACCCCAAAAGGAACCCTGAAAACCATGCAAATACATGGAAATTAAATAACCTGCTTCTGAATGATCATTGGATCAGCAATGAAATTAAGATGGAAATTAAGAAATTTCCTTGAACTGAGCGATAATAGTTAACAAAACATCTGGATACAGCAAAGATAGTGCTAAGAGGAAAGTTCATAGCCTTAAATGCCTGTATCAGAAAGTCTGAAAGAGCACAAATAGACAATCTAAGGTCACACTTCAAGGAACTGGAGAAATGAGAACAAATCAAACCCAAGCCTAACAGAAGAAAAGAAATAAGGAAGACCAGAGCAGAACTAAATGAAATAAAAAAAATACAAAAGATAAATGAAACACAAAGCTGGTTCTTTGAAAAGATAAACAAAATTGGTAGACCATTAGGGAGATTAAGCAAGAAAGGAGAGAGAAGATTCAAATAAGTTTGATTAGAAAAAAAATGGGAGGTATTACAACTAGTACCACAGAAATATGAAAGATTATTCAGGGCTACAATGAACACCTTTACATGTATAGACTAGAAAACCTAGAGGAGATGGATAAATTCCTGGAAATATATAAACCTCCTATATTAAAGCAGGAAGAAATAAAAACTTGAAACGGTAATAAAAAAAATTGCCAACAAAAAAAGTCCAGGACCAGACAGATTCACAGCTGAATTCTGTCTGACATTCAAAGAATTGGTACCTATCCTATTGACACTATTCTACAAGAGAGAGAAAGAGGGAATCCTCCCTAAATCATTCTGTGAGGCTGGTATCACCCTAATACCAAAACTAGGAAAGGACATAACAAAAAAAGAAAACTACAGACCAATATTCCTGATGAACATAGATGTAAAAATCCTTGACAAAATACTAGCTAACTGAATCCAACAGCATGTCAAAAAGGGAATCCACCATGATCAAATGGGTTTCATACCAGGGATGCAGGGATGGTTTAAAATATACAAGTCAGGCTGGGCATGGTGGCTCATGCCTGTAATTCCAGCACTTTGAGAGATTGATTTGGGTGGATCACCTGAGGTCAGGAGTTCAAGACCAGCCTGGCCAACATGGTGAAACCCCATCTCTACTAAAAATACAAAACAATTAGCTGGATATGGTAGTGGGTGCCTGTAATCCCAGCTACTTGAGAGGCTGAGGCAGGAGAATTGCTTGAACCTTGGAGGTGGAGGTTGCAGTGAGCTGAGATTGCGCCATTACACTCCAGCCTTGGTGACAGAGTGAGGCTCTGTCAAAAAAACACAAACAGGAAAAACACATATGCAAGTCAATAAATGTGACACATCACATAAACAGAATTAAAAACATAAATCAAATGATCATCTCAATAGACACAGAAAATGCATTTAACAAAATCCAGCATCCTTTTATGATTAAAACCTTGAGCAAAATTGACATACAAGGGACATGCCTCAAGGTGATAAAAGCCATCTGTGACAAACCCATAACCAACATTATACTGAACAGGGAAAAGTGGAAAGCATTCTCCCTGAGAACTGGAACAAGACAAGGATGCCCACTTTCACCACTTCTATCCAACATAGTACTGGGAGTTCTAGCCAGAACAATCAGACAAGAAAAATAAATAAAAGGCATCCAGATTCGTAAAGAAGAAGTCAAATTATGTGTGCTGATGATATAATCATATATCTAAAAAACCCTAAAGACTCCTCCTAAAAGCTCCTAGAACTGATAAATCAATTCAGCAAACTTTCAGTATACAAAATTAATGTACACAAATCAGTAGCTCTGCTATACACCAACAGTGATCAAACTGAGAATCAAATCAGGAACTCGACCCCCTTTACAATAGCTACAAATAAGCAAACAAACAAACAAATAAATAAATGACTTAGAAATATACCTAAACAAGTAGGTAAAAGACAAAACATTGTCTTTTCCTACAAGGAAAACTACAAAACATTGCTGAAGGAAATCATAGATGACACAAACAAATGAAAACACATCCCATATGCATGGATTGGTAGAGTCAATATTGTGAAAATGGCCAGACTGCCAAAAGCAATCTACAAATTCAATGTAATTCCTATCTAAATACCACCATAATTCACAGAATTAGAAAAAATGATCCTAAAATTCATATGGAACCAAAAAAGAGCCCACATAGCCAAAGCAACACTAAGCAAAAAGATCAAATCTGGAAACATCACATTACCTGATTTCAAACTATACTATATGGCCATAGTCATCAAAACAGCATGGTACTGGTACAGAAATAGACACGTAGACCAATGGAACAGAATAGAGAACCCGGAAATAAAGCCAAATACTTACAGCCAGCTGATCTTCAACAAAGCAAACAAAAACATAAAGTGGGGAGAGGATACCCTATTCCTATGCTGGAATAATTGGCTAGCCACGTGGAGGAGAATGAAACTGGATCTTCATCTCTCATCTTATACAACATGATCTCAAGATGGATCAAAGCCTTAAACCTAAGACCTGAAACCATAAAAATTCTAGAAGATAACATTGGGAAAAACCCTTCTAGACGCTGACTTAGGCAAAGACTTTATGACCAAGAACCCAAAAGCAAATGCAACAAAAATGAAGATAAATAGATGAAACTTAATTAAACTAGAAAGCTTCTGCACAGCAAAAGAGACAATTAGCAGTCAACAGACAACCCACAGAGTGGAAGAAAATCTTTGCAATATACGTCTGACAAAGGAGTAATAGCCAGAATCTACAAGGAACACAAACAAATCAACAAGAGCAAACCTTGACATGAATAGACAGTTCTCAAAAGAAGGTACAGAAATGGCCAACAAACATATAAAATGCTCGACATCACTAATGATCAGGGAAATGCAAATCAAAACCACAGTGTGATACCACCTCACTCCTGCAAGAATGGCCATAATAAAAAAATAATAAATATTGGCATGGATGTGGTGAAAAGGGAACACTTTTACACTGTTGGTGGGAATGTAAACTAGTACAACCACTATGGAAAACAGCGTGGAGAGTCCTTAAAGAACTAAAAGTAGACCTATCATTTGATCCAGCAATCCCATTCCTGGATATCTACCCAGAGGAAAAGATATATTATACAGAAAGTTACCTGCACATTCATGTTTATAGCAGCACAATTTGCAATTGCAAAAATATGGAACCAGCCCAAATGTCCATCAATCAATCAGTGGATAAAGAAATTGTGATATATATCTATATAGATATCTATATATCTATATAGATATAGATAGATATCTATATATCTATATAGATATAGATAGATATCTATATTATATATGTAACGTAATACTACTCAGCCATAAAAAGGAACAAAATAATGGCATTTGCAGAAACCTGGATGGAACTGGAGACCATTATTCTAAGTGAAGTAACTCAGGAATGGAAAACCAAACATCATATGTTCTCACTTATAAGTGGGAGCTGAGCTATGAGGATGCAAAGGCATAAGAATGATACAATGGACGTTAGGGACTTGGAGGAAAGGGTGGGAGGGGTGTGAGGGATAAAAGACTGCACACTTAGTATAGTGTACACACTGCTTGAGTGATGGGTGCACCGCAATCTCAGAAATCACCACTAAAGAACTTATTCATGTCAAACACCACCTGTTCCCCAAAAACCTATTGAAATTAAATTAAAAAAAAAACAAAGCCTTTGCCCACTTCATAGTCACTGACATTCCACTGGGCAAAGCAAGTCATACAACTAATGTAGTGCCAGTGGTCTGAGGATGTGCATTCTGCTGCTTTAGACACTGGAGAGTCACATGGGGCACTGCAGAGTCATGGCAAAGGATGTGATGGGGTCAGGGAAGAGTTGGAAAAGTCATCCAACTTACCACACCATGCCAAGTCCCATGATCTAGGTAGCCTGGGACAGCCAAACATCTGACTGTTAAGGAGATAAATTACCCTTGGTGGTGAGTAATCTTTCTGTGAATTACCAAAAGATGCTCCTTGTGGCAGGTTATTAAAGGTGCCCCTTCCTTTAGAATAACACAGTCTCTAGTCTGGGTGCTTGGCTTGGCAAGGAGAGTACAGCCTGGAATTTAGCCCCCACTTGCTCCCTGGGTGGGTCCCCTAGTGCAGGGACACTGCAGTCTGTGTGCTGTGACCCTGTACATACTCAGACAATGGTTTGTAGGGCCTAGGAAAGCACTTTTGTCATGATTGACTCTAAGCTATGCAGGTTGAACCAGACTGGGATAAGTTTGTTTTTTTTTTTTTTGTCAACCCAAGTCAAAAAGCTTATTTATTTATTTATTTATTTATTAACTTCACTTTTGGAAAAGAAATAGGAATTTTTCCCTTTTCAAAAGTCACCTTGCCAGTCAACCACATAGGCCAAAGCTAATGTAGCCGAAACTGATGGCTACAGAACACCCTTAATTGTAGAGTAGCACACATATCTTTGAAGAAAGGCCCTTTTCGTCTTTCCCTGGGAATGACCACATAACCTGCAATTACCCTCGCCTCCCGGCATCCGAGGACATGGCACACATCTTCAGACAACAGGACTGAGTGAGTCTGACCATGCAGGCTCCTGAGTGCAGTGGTCCGCATTGACTGGTTCTGCAGTGTGGAAGAAGTGGGCAGTGTGCCTCATCACTGTCCTGCAGTTTTTATGGTGGCCAGATGAGGTCACAAGGTGTCATTCTCACCTTCGTCTGGCCCACTTATCAGAAATCTAACAAGTAGATTGGAACTCCAGAGTCCCTATCAGCATGGCTTAGGTTTGGGTTGGGAGGTGAGTCCCAGGCTTTGGTCCATGGGACTACTGGCCCCAAATCTTTGACCCCATCCTACCTCCTCACCCTTGCCATGGCCTCTCGGTGGGTAGTTCCCTCACCTTGACTTTGATCAATGATACACGGGCAGAAGTGAGGATGTGCCACTTCCAAGCCTAGGCCATAAGAGGTCTCGGATGTGCCTGCTTTTCCTCTGTGCCTCAGAGAGGAACCCCTGGGTAGCAGTATCCCCGTTAGTCTGGTCCTTGGAGTGGATACATGTGGAGTAGATATGAGCCAAACCTCAGTGAGAGCCAAGACCAGTTACATCCACAGCTTGAGGCAGAGCCACCCAGCCAAACCCAGTCTCATCAGGCAGCCTCCAGCTGACCTGTAGATACATAGGCCCAGAGATCTGCAGATGCATGAACGAAAGTGCATGATTATTATGAAGATTTGGAGTGGCTTGTTATATAGCATTATTGCAGCAACAATTAACTGATACACTCGTTTTTTAGGAGATCGCCACAGTATATTGACCTTGGGCGCTAGCTGTGGCTGGGGCACCAGAAGCACCCCTGCAGAGAGGCCACTCTCTTTTTGACTTCAGGGCCAGGATCTGCATGAAGAAGAAAGTGTGTGACTCAATTAAGATACAATTAAGATCCTCCTCCATGGTCTCCCTTTTATCTACTGTCCTCGTTATCCTAGCTTCTTTTCTTCTCACTGTGGGCATGGCACTGCCGTTGCATGCTGATGAGCGTGTCTGTGGCCCAACTTCTGAACTAGAGATTTCTGAGTAATTAATTTGGATTTAAGCTTCTCTAGCCAGCTCTTGATAGACCCATGATTGAGTGCATTGGAAGGCCCTGATTTCTTCTGGGCATTTTTTGGGTGCTTAGAGGTCAAGAGTCATTTGGCACCTGCCTATCTAAAGTGAGTCTCAAAGTGAGTTTTGAAAGATGTGCCATTGTTTCAAGCAATTTTTGCTTGCTCCTGGGATCCCAAACCCCTCCCCAGTACTATGAACTTTTTTGCATTTCATCTCTACCATTTTGTCACAGAGCAATTTGGCCTCATGAGAGTGTAGAATACTTACTGGGCATCAGGCTTGGGTGCAGCTCAGGCAGAGTGAGTACAAGCATCTTGACACAGGGCCTTTGCTAGTTTGCATAAAGTGATAAGCAGGTAGAAATAAAGATGTAATTCCAAAAGACAAGTGGAGAATTCAGTCATGAACTAATAGCCCCAGCTTTGAACATTGTTACTTTTGGATATACGATGTACTTTCTGATTTTTCCTATATCCAAATCTCCTTTAAGACTAAGTCTTCCTAGGCTTCATCAGGTTAAGTAACACCACTCTTGTTCTGAAATTCTGCAGTGTTTACTCCAATGGCTGTCACATTTTTGCCATGTTCCAGGGTAGGAAATGAATTTTGTGTCCTAGTTCCACACATTTTTATATAAGTCTAGTTTAATATTTTACTCTATGTTTTCCTAGAGGTAGACCTCGAGGTGAGGATCCATATGCAAGTGGTTTATTTGGGAGATGATGCCAGAAAAGACCAGGGAAGAAGACAAGTGAAAGAAAGGAAAGGAAAGGCAGACATTAAATGGTGCATTATCAACAGTTGCTTAATTTCCCTGGGGAACACTGGAAAACAGTTTTGTGGGAACCAACCTTCACGTTGGCCCCGGCAATCCTCACCTGCTGTATTCATGCCCTGTTTAATCCTCTCCCACAAGGAACCATGTGTGTGGCCAGTGTGGCCAACAGAACATGCTGTCTGAGGTGGCCCCAGTCACCCTGTCTCCTGGCAGACATACCCTTGTATAATCCCTTCCCCAAGTGTATGGGCCATGTGTAAAGCAATCATAAGTGAGCCCATTCTAGCCAATAGAATATGGTCAAGGTATAACTGTCAATTGTGAGATTCGGTTATAGCTTTCTTCTTGTTTCTGCTCTCTTGGTCTTTTCCTCACTGGCTCTGAGGAAAAACCAGCCACCATGTTGTGAGCTGCCCTATGGAAAGGCCCATGTGACAGACAAAGTGAAGCTGTCGACGGCCAGGGGAGTGAGCCTGGAGGGGAGGAGTGAGCCTGGAGGGGAGGAGTGAGCCTGGAGGGGAGTGAGCCTGGAGGGGAAGACTGAGCCTAGAGGGTAGGAGTGAGCCTGGAGGGGAGGAGTGAGCCTGGAGGGGAAGACTGAGCCTGGAGGGGAAGACTGAGCCTGGAGGGTCGGAGTGAGCCTGGAGGGGAGGAGTGAGCCTGGAGGTAGATCCTCCCTTAGTTGAGCCTTGAGACACCTGCAGCCTCAGCCAACACCTTGAGAGAGAGCCCGCAGCCTTAAGGGAAACCTTGAGTCCGGGACACCCAGGTAAGCTGTGCCCAGATTTCCTGACCCCTAGAAATTGTGAGTTAATCATTTTTTAAAGTCTTGGGGTAATTCATTTTGTAGCAATAGATAATCAATTCTGTATCTGACTTTTGAGGCTAGATCATAAAAGACATCGCTCTTCTCACTTTGATCTCTCTTTCTCTTGGATTACCAGCCCGGGGGAAAGCCAGTCACAGATCATGAGGAGACTCAAAAAGTCCTGTGGAGGTCCCTGTGGTCATGAGCTGAGGCCTCTTGCCAACAGCCAGCACCAACTTGCTAGATCTGTGAATGAGCCACCTTGGAAGCAGATCATTCCGTGCCGTCCAGCCTGTGGTTGGCTGCAGCCCCAGAAGACATCTTGACTACAATCTCACGAGCAATCTGGGGCCAGAACCACCAAGTTAAGTTGTTCCTTAATTTCTGACCCACAGAAACTGTAAAATAGTGAAGTTATTGTTATATTAAGCTGCTATGTTTTGGGAGTAAATTGTTTGGCAACAATACATAATGAATGTAGTGTAGAACAAGAGACTCAGTTATCCTATGTAAATAAAGGAGCTGGGGTATTTATACACCAATATCCATCTATCAGTGGATGAGGGCTGCTTCTAGAGGTGAATTCTCCAGCAGTTCCTTGTGGGCACGGAGGGCTTTAGTGGCCGGAAAAAGCCTGCGGGCAAAGAGACGCAGATGCCAGCAGTTGGAAGTCAGGTTGGGTGTACTGAAAAGTGAAGATGAGGGGATGTGGGATGGGGTGCTCATGGGACTTGCTAACTTGAAAACTCCATTGAAATTTCATCTGCGTTACTTCCCTCCACCCAGGCAAGCTTGGGGTACCTAATCCTCCTTTAGGGCTTGGTCCCTCCGGGATGGTTTTCTGGTAGAAGGAAGAGGAGAAGGACAAGCATCTCTTTACATAGCTGTGCCCGTCTGTGAGGCCCCCCTTGGTGGGTGGTGGTGTTTCTCAGGCCAGCACTGGCTGGTTGTGGATACCGTCTGTGGCAGTTCAAAGGCCAGACCTCCTTGTAGTGTGCGTGTCTTGATTTTCTGAATAGCCTTGTGGCAATTCCCTGATAGACATTCCTCTCTTCCCCTTCCACTCAGCTTTCACTGCTTTCACTCCTGCCTTCCTGTGACTGGTGGGCAGTCCAGTGGGTGAAGCATAGGCAAGATGTCAAGTGTAGCCACTTTCAGTGATGTTGCTTGACCTTTGGGGGATTCACATCGTCAGCCTCACCAAACTGCCGAGGCACAGGTTGTTCCGGGCTTTCCTCTGCCATGTACCTCCTCTTCAGAAGTATGCCCTGCCAGGGTGGGCACAGGACACAGGGCATCCCTGTCTGGCAGGAATCTCAGACCTTTACCACTGATTCAGAACCCTTTCGGTTGTCTTCTGGTTGGGAACAGCATTCGCACCTGTTGGGAGGAATCTGTCCTCTTCCAGCACTACTTTCCAGTTGGTGGCTCAGCTATTCATCCCAGCTTCTGTTTTTGGAGCAACAGGAAAAGTATTGCCAAGCACCCCGTAATTCAAATAAAATGCTGTCACAGTGCTGGGCAGTGGGTGCTCCATGCGTGTTCACTTCCTCCTCTTCTCAGGGATGGCAATGGCGGATGCACAGGCATGGATGGATCGAAGACATGGGTTTAACACAGTAGTCTCACAGAGAAAGGGAAAGAAAAGAGCTCATGCATTCCTGACTCAGTGCAGAGCCAAGCATGGAGTGGGTGCTGCAGGCATTCATTGAAAGAATGAAAAGCAAAGCTGACGTAGGAGCCTTTTCAACAGAGAGCAAGTGCAAAGAGGCACAGAGGTCCACAGCGCCGTCTCTGGGAAGACACGGGGTGGTGGCCTTACCCTGTTCACCAGTGGCCAGCCCCTTCAGGCCAGGGGCCTTTCATTCCCAGCCAGGCTTCCGTTCCTGGGCACCCAGCCACTGCCATCCCACTTGGTTATTTTTCCCTGTAAAAGGTGGCCAGCCCCAAGTCTCTCACTACACACCCTCCCTTCCAGAGAGAGGCTGCTCAGGCTCCCTCTCCCTTCCCTTTCTTCCTCCTTTTCTTGTTCCATCCATATATTTCTGTATCTACTACAAAGGTCAGAAAAACAAATCAATGAAGAGAAGGACCCAATAATCCTAAGACCTGACTCAGGGATGGGAGGTGGGGAGGGAAGCCGCTCAATAAAATGAAAGAGAATTTAAAAATTCCCCGAACAAGGCACAGCATGGGGTCCCGATCAAAGGACCTGGCAGCTTTGGTCCTGTGTGCAGGAGCTGGATGCTCTGAGGCTAGGGGAGAGATGGGCTCCCGAGCCTGGGTCGCCCTCCCTGCCTCCTTTCCATCACACACACAAAGACACGGACACACATTCTCTCTCTCTCTCTCTCTCTCTCTCTCCCCCTCCCTCCTTGGACCACCATCTGACTGCTAAGGAAAGATCTGACTATGGATTTCAGGAGTCTAGGAGGCAGAGGGAAGAAGGCACTGACAGCTTACTTATTTCCTTGTAGCGGTCCCATTCGCCAACGCTGTGCCCGAGATCCCCGTCCACCACGAGAGAGGTACCAGGCAAGGGTATTGATAGTGACCAAGGAAGAGGATAACGGGTTGGGACGAATCCCACCTGGCATTTCTGACCCTACCTCGGAAGAAAGTATGAAAATGAAAGCCGGTGCATCTGAAAAGAGCAAAATCTGCTTCTGAAGTCCCTTCCCTGTGAACGGCAGCCCTTCCGTGAAGTCCTTCCCCACTGACACCTGTCACTCCCCACCCCACACTAAGCACTCTTTCCTCAGAGCCCCCACTAGACTCCAGAACTTTTCCACCGGAGAACCGGGGCTGCATTCTCATTCTTCATCATTTATCTGTCCCACTGTATTCTAGGAGGGCTGAGTGTAGAGCTGATGACAGGCGGACTGCCTGAGCTCAAATGGAGCCACCCTCCCTTACTGGCTGTGTGGTCTTGGACAAGTGACTCAGCCTTAGTTCTCCCATCTGTAAGCCTCCGTGGCTTTTCTCCTCCGGGCTCTGTAGCCTCTGTTCTTCTCACAGGTTTTCATATACCATGGCTTCCAAAAACCCAAATTCTTTTTTTCTTTCTTTAGCAAGAACAGCATCATCAGAATAAGACTAGAAGCCCCTTGCTTTGGGAAAGATCCCGTGAATGTATATGTTCCAGCATGTTTGCTATCAAATGACACATCACTTTATGCTTATTGTGCAGAGGTATAGAAAATACGTGGACTTCCATACATTCCTAGGCAGAGAAGACAACATATGTTTATGTGCGTGCATGTGTGTGTGTGTGCGTGTGTGTGTGTGTATGGGTACATGTGATTCTTTTCCTTCTTGTTTTCAAAAGTTTTGTGGTGTCTAGCTGATTGAAACAGAATAAAACAGAATAAAAAGATTATGGAAGGATTCAGAAATGATACTTTAAGATTTCTGAGTTGAGCAGATTAAATAGGTATGGGAAATTTGGCTTTTTTTTTTTTTGAGATGGAGTCTTGCTCTGTCACCCAGGCTGGAGTGCAGTGGTGCAATCTCAGCTCACTGCAACCTCTGCCTCCCAGGTTCAAGTGATTCTCCTGCCTCAGCCTCCTGAGTATCTGGGATTACAGGAACCTGCCACCACACCCCACTCATTTTTGTATTTTCAGTAGAGACAGGGTTTCACCATGATGGCCAAGCTGGTTTTGAACTCCTGACCTCAAATGATCTGCCTGTCTCAGCCTCTCAAAGTGCTAGGATTACAGGCATGAGC
>PVKP010017482.1:0-27933 GCA_004027715.1 Plecturocebus donacophilus
CACAAATCCACAAAACATACATTTTTCTCAGTATCACATTATACCTATTTTAAAAGTGACCACATAACTGGAAGTAAATCACTCCCCAGCAATTGCATAGCATTTCACAGGTCTAAATAAAATATTGGTTGGCTGCTTATTTGTTATTTTCATCCCCTATTCCTTCCTGTCTCCATTGTTAAACACAATTATTGGCATAGAAGAGGTTTTTAATCCCCATTTTTAGACTGTATTCTAGCCTGGGCAATAAAACAAGAATCCCATTCTCTCTCCCTCTTTCTCTTCCTCTTTCTTTCTCTCTTTCATTCTTTTTTTTTCTTTCTTTTGCTGTTTCTTTCTCCTTTTCTCTTTTTCTAAAATTTCTTCCTCTTTCTTTCTCTTTCATTCTTTTTTCTTTCTTTTGCTGTTTCTTTCTTTCTCCTTTTCTTTTTCTAAAATCTCTTCTCTTTCTTTTTCTTTTTTCTTTCTTTTGCTGTTTCTTTCTCCTTTTCTCTCTTTTTCTAAAATCTCTTCCTCTTTCTTTCTCTCTTTCATTCTTTAAAAAAAAATACAGTAGAGAAATCAAGGATATGCTGATGGTTTGAATGTAAAGGCAAGAGAAGGATTCAAGGGTGATTCTCAGCTTTTGCTCTTGAGACAACTGAGTGGATTATAAAGCCATTTTCTGACTTTGGGGAACAGCAGGAGAGGAGCATATTTGGGAGAACAGGTGATGTATTCAGCTTTGAACATGTTGAGTTTGAGGCAAGCAGGAGTTGTCCAAGTGGTTGGCTTCCAGTAGGCAGTTGGATGTAACAATCTAGAAACCGAGAGAGAGGTGTGGACTGAAGATACAGATTGGGAAAGAAAACCCTGAGAGCCAATAAAAAGAGTAAATTCAATCATCCACAATATTCATAAAAGTAGGGAAGTGATAGTTCTGGCTCCAGGTGATGGAGCTAAGGACTTCAGCCCTAGTCAATTCTGACTACGCCTCATATGGACCATGTAAGGGTAGCATGTTATGTTTTTGAGTTTCAGTTTCTTCATCTGTAAATTGGGGGTGTAAAAACAGTTATTGCATAGTGTTTTTGTAAGCTTTAAATAAGATGATAAAAATTAAGTGTCTAGCAGAGTACCTGGCACATAGTAAGTGCTAAAAAATTAATAAGGATTATTATTGTTGCTATTGTAGTTTACTTGTTGTTTGGGTAAATTTACTTTAAGAGGGCCAGATAGGCAGTGCTTTATTGAAAGGAAAAATTGAAATTTTGTCACATGATGCATGCTGAAAGAGCCTAGGGTTGGTTAGCTTGCTGTGCAGGAAGTCTGAGGCACCATTTTTCAACTACACAAAGGAATTACAGAAGAAAAAGAAGATAGATACAGAAATTAACCCTCCAAAGACTGAGCCAGAAAAATTGATTCCCTGAATAGACCAATAATAAACTTCAATTTGAATATGTAATAAATAGCTTAACATAACTACCACCAACAACAAAAGCCCAGGACCTGATGGATTCATAGCCGAATTCTACCAGATGTACAAAAAAGAGCTGATACCATTCCTACAGAAACTATTCCAAAAAATTGAGGAAGAGAGACTTCTCCCTAACTCATTCATTGAGGCCAGCATCATCTTGATACCAAAACCTGGCATAGACACAACAAAAAAAGAAAACTTCTGACCAATATCCTTGATGAACATTGGTGCAAAAATCCTCAACAAAATACTGGCAAATATGCTCACTTTGGCAGCACATATACTAAAATACTGGCAAACGAAATCCAGCAGCACATCAAAAAGCAAATCCAACATGATCAAGTAGGCTTCATCCCTGGATGGCTGAACATATGAAACTCAATTAATGTGATTCATCACATAAACAGAACTAAAGACAAATACCCTATGATTATTTCAATATATATAAAAAAGGCTTTTGATAAAATTCAACATCCCTTCATGTTAAAAACTCTCAGTAAACTAGGTATTGAAGGAACATACCTCAAAATAAGAAGAGTCATCTATGACAAACCCACAGCCAATGTTATAATGAATTGACAAAAAGCTGGAAGCATTCCCCTTGAAAACTGGCACAAAACAAGGATGCACTCTCTCTCTACTCCTATTCAACATAGTATTGGAAGTCCTAGCCAGAGCAATCAGGCAAGAGAAGGAAATTCAAATAGGAAGAGAGGATGTCAAACCATCTCTGTTTACAGATGGCATGATTCTATATCTAGAAAACTCCATAGTCTTGACCCAAATGCTCCTTCAGCTGATAAGCAACTTCAGCAAAGTTGCAGGATACAAAATCAATGTACAAAAATCACAAGCTTTTCTATATACCAACAACAACCAAACTGAGAGACAAATCAGAAATCAAAATCCCGTTTGCAATTGCCACACATAAAAAATAAAATACCTAGGAATACATCTAACCAGGGAGGTCAAAGATCTCTACAGTGAGAATTACAAAACACTTCTCAAAAAAATCAGAGAAGGCACAAAAACAATTGGAAAAACATCCCATGCTCATGGATAGGAAGAATCAGTATCATTAAAGTGAGCATATTGCCCAAAGTAATTTACAGATTCAATGCTATTCCTATCAAACTACCAAAACATTCATCACAGAACTAGAAAAAATTATTTTCTTTTTTTTGAGATGGAGTCTTGCTCTGTTGCATAGTCTGGAGTGCAGTGGTGTAATCTTGGCTCACTGCAGCCTCTGCCTCCCGGGTCCAAGCAATTCTGCCTCAGTCTCCTGAGTAACTGGGACTACAGGCACACACCGCCATGCCTGGCTAAGTTTTGTATTTTTAATAGAGATGGGGTTTCACCATGTTGGCCAGGATGGTCTTGATCTCCTGACCTAATGATCTGCCCACCTCAGCCTCCCAAAGTGCTGGGATTACAGGTGTGAGCCACTGTGCCTGGCCAAAAAAATTATTTTAAAATTTATATGGAACCAAAAATACAAATAGCCAAGACAATACTAAGCTAAAAGAACAAAGCTGGAGGCATCACATTACCCAACTTCAAACTATACCACAAGGCTACAGTGACTAAAACAGCATGGTACTGGTACGAAAACAGGCATATAGACCAGTGGAACAGAATAGAGAGCCCCAAAATAAGGCCACACATCTATGACCAACTGATCTTTGACAAAGCTGACAAAAACAAGCAATGGGAAAAGATTCCCTATTCCATAAATGGGGTGGGGATAACTGGATCTCCGAATGCAAAAGATTGAAACTGGACCCCTTCCTTACATCATATACAAAATAAATTCAAGATAGATTAAAGACTTAAATGTAGAACCCAAAACTATAAAAACACAGAAGACAACCTAGGCAATACCATCCTGGACCTAGAAACAGGCAAAGATTTTATGACAAAGACAGTAAAAGTAATCATGACAAAAGCAAAAATTGACAAATGGAACCTAATTAAAGAGCTTCTGTACAGCAAAAAAACTATCATCAGAGTGCATAGGCAACCTAAAGGAACAGGGGAAAATATTTGCAAACTATGCATCTGACAAAGGTCTAATATCTAGCATCTATAAGAAACTTAAACAAATGTAGAAGAGAAAAACAATCTCATTAAAAAGTAGGCAAAGGACATGAACAGACACTTTGGAAAAGATGACATACATGTGGCCAAGAAGCATATTTTAAAAAGCTCAATATTACTGATCATCAGAGAAATGCAAATCAAAACCATAATGAGATACCATCTCACACTAGTCAGAATGGCTATTACGAAAAAAAAAAAAAAAAAAACCACAGATACTGGCAAGGTTGTAGAGAAAAAGGAACCTTATACACTGTTAGTGGGAGTGTAAATTAGTTCAACCATTATGGAAAGCGGTATGGCAATTCCTTAAAGAGCTAAAACCAGAACTACCATTTGAACCAGCAAATCCTCTGGGTATACATCCCAGAGGAATATAACACATTCTATCATAAAGATACATGAAGGCAAATGTTTATTGCAGCACTTTTCACAATAGCAAAGACATGGAATCAACCTAAATGCCCATCTCTGACAGACAGGACAAAGAAAATGTGGTATGTATATACTATGGAATATCATGCAGTCACAAAAAAAGAATGAGGTCATGTCTTTTGTGGGAACATGGATGGAGCTGGAGGCTACCATCCTTAGCAAACTAACACAGCATCAGAAAATAAAATACTGCATGTTCTCACTTATAAGTGGGAGCTAAATGATAAGAACTTACGAACACAAAGAAGGAAACAACAGACACTGGGCCTATCAGAGGGAGAAGGGTGGGAGGAGGGAGAGGAGCAGAAAAGGTAACTGTTGGGTACTGAGCTTAATAACTAGATGATGTAATAACATATTCAACAAACCCCTGTGACACATGTTTATCTATGTAACAAACCTTCACATGTACCCCCAAACCTAAAATTAAAAAAATTAGCCAGGTGTGGTGGCACCTGTAGTCTGAGCTATTTAGAAGCCTGAGGTGGGAGGACTGATTGAACCTAGGAGGTTGAGGCTGCAGTGAGCCCTAATTGCGCCACTGTACTCCAGCCTGGGAGACAGAGTGAGATCCTGTTTCAAAATAAAAATAAAAATAAAAAAAAGGTAGAATTACTCCATGGTACTTAGAAGGGGAAAGAGGATGAACCAAAAGGGGTTTCAGAGAAACCGACCTCAGCTAAATACGGTGGGAACCTTGCAATAGCCAAAGTGCCAAAGTTCTTAGGATAGAATGAGTTTTTGCTTTTGTTTTTTTTCAGAAGTACAGACTTCATCTTTAAATTAGAGACCCTGTAACTGCAGTTAGAAGAGTAACACCTGTTGTGGGAGGTGAGGTTGGATGTGGCCTTGCTAACTGCAGAGCTAGAGCCTAGTTTGAATGGGGTGTTTATTTAGGGCTTGGTATCCTCAGCAAGTTCATTAAAATTTATGAACATTACATTACAACATTCATTCTCACACTTGTTCCCCAACCATAAAAGAGGTTATTTTCTTCACTGAGTAGGGTAGGGGGTTATGATTTTTATAAGCAACCCCCTCCAATGGCCTGTATTGTACAACCCCATGGCCTCTAAGTCCCAAATGCACACAACATGGCGTCATGGGTAAAGGGCACAGAACTGTCTGTGAATGCTGCTGTGAGATTTTGTTTCTCACTTACCCCTCACCCCTGAATGCAACATTATCCCTCCCCAGCTGAGATGTCTCCTCCCCCTCAGCCTTTCCTCCAGGTTCCAGCTTCAGGAAAGGCCCTGTGCTAAGTAATAAATAAGAGGTGGGCAGGATTTTAAATCTCACCATCCTGGGTTTATTTTCTGATAGTAAAATGGAAGAAAAATAGAGTGAAACCTTCCTGATTTATGGGCTCCCTTCCCTTCGGAGGTTTTCTGGTTGCATCTTTGTGCTATGCTTGACATTTATAATATAAGGTATTAATATCTGCAAAGAAGAGCTGCTGGTGCTAATTATTCAGACCTGCTCTGACAGTGAACTGGTGAGCAGCACTCATATGTCAGATCCCATCTATGCATTAAGTCTTTCACTTAAAATAGGTGGGAATTATGAGGCACTATGGGCCTTAGCTGTAGAGATTGTGCAGAAAGTCTATAGGATATATTAGTAAATCAACTATGATAGGGTTGCTGAAAAGCAAGCCAATACCTATCTGGTAAATAGAATCCCCAGGAAAGTCTTTGATTTAGGAAACGTGCCAGAGACATAAAATGATATAAGGGAGAGAAAATGCAAATGATGGAACTAACTTTTCTTAATTCAGAAAGGAAAATGTTTGCCTCTTCTTCCAGTCCTTCAGGTTATCAGATGTGCCTTGTTTCTAGCAGCTATTTGTAGTATTAATCATTTTAACAGTATCAAACAGACTGGGTTTTTACACTTGATAAATTTTTGATGTTGAATCTTTGAAAAATGCAGTGGTGTAATTTTTTTTTTTCCTCAAGAGTTTCTCCCCAGAAGCCAGTGTTAATTTGCAGATGCCAACACATGACTAACGGTTTTATCTCAAAAGATTAATCCACATTAAATTAACATAGGACTAAGGCCTCAGGATTGTATAGCCTTCTGTCGTGAGAGATTCCAGGCGTTGTGATTCTGACAGACAGGCTGGCATTTGTCTCCTCATAAGGGTTGGTAGCTGGTTAGTTAATCGGTCAGTCAGTCAGCCTGGTAGACCCTGTTATTGCCTACCTCACAGTCAATGCCCTCTTATTCTTTGTCAAAAAATAACAATTTTGTTCAGGGAGCAATGTGCTCAGCTCCAGATGATGAGATATGATGGATCTGCTTCAATTCGGGTGAACTAAATTCCCTGTGATTGGTTCAGAGGTGAGGAGGTGACCTAATTCTGGCCAATGAAATGCAAGAGAAGGATGGAAAGGAGCTGAATGGGTTGGAGGAGGAAGGGATGATGGCTTCTGAAAAAGAAAATAAAAGGTGATCATCATGTGGAAGTTAGTCCTTTTTGTTTCTGTAATTTCCTTCCTGACATTGGATGTGGCTGTAAGAAAACTGGTTCCTGGAGCCAGTAGCTATGTTGGGCTCTTGAGTGGAGACCACAGCTGGAACTTTGGGTGGCAAAGCAGACAGATGGGAAGAAACTGAGCCTTTGCTGATGTCATCAAGCCACCAAACCAATCGTGGTCAGTTCCTTCTGCCTACCTCTAGATTGCTGTTTAAACAAATAACAAATGTCATGATGCAAGTCACTGTTAGTAAAGGTTTCTGTATATTGCTGCTGGAAGTATTTCTAATGATACAGCCAATGTTGCAAGCTTGGGAATTGTTCTTTCTCTCTTAAAAAAAAAAAAACCAAGTCGCACACACATATAGTAAAGCAAAATGTTGAAAAACATATCATGGTGTTAAATAGTAAGTAAGTGCAAGGTTATTATTCACAGCTCCCAGTACCCTTGTCAGAGGCAACTACTTTTAATTGCTTTTGTTTCAGACCTCTGACGGTTGGACTGTGATTTAGGGTAATTTGCCTATTCTTCCACAATGAACACATTATTTAGACAGTATCTATTCCTTCCCTACTCTGAAAGAATTTATCTTCTACTATTCCCCACATGTATTACATTTCCTTTACAGTTACATTTACAGCTTTAAATCAGTAAGTGTCACTTTTCAGATTTTTTTACTACATTATATATAATTAAATGCAGAATTAAGTGGTTTAATCTCCATAAAATGTAATGTAATCCGTATGCCACTAAACTAGTCATAGAAGCATATTCTAGGCATTGAGATCAAATGGGTTCCCTTTCTTCACACTCAATTTCTTCAAAATCATGCCACACTTCAGTTGTTCATATTTACACATTAGTTCTTGAAACTATTTTATTTATCCAAAATTGCCAAATATCTTACATTTTGCTTGTTGAGAACAAACACGCATCTTCTTCATTATATCACGAAGACATCAGCTTCTTATACTACTGTTGAATGAAAAAAATTTTCTTAGAACATAGTATCTTCATAGGTGTCTGATTTCCTATCCTAATTTGGTCAATAACAGATTCCTACAGAACTGTGAAAAAGGCATTGTTCCATTTTCTTCTGGTGGTATTGCAAATGAGAAGTTTGATGCCAATTTTGATTTTTCTGTAACTTTTTCCTTGACATTCTTTAGCTTTTTTTTCCACCCTTTTTTAGTGATTAATTCCATAAGAATGAATTTGACAGTATCTGTATATTTACTCTGCCTCATATTCAATCTTCAGTCTTTTTATTTCGAGTTCCTGGAGATTTTCTTCTACTATTTATTTTTTTAATTAAAAATAAATAATTTGCACACCATAAAATTCACTCTTTTAAAGCACACAAAGAAATGGGTTTGTATATTCACAAAGTTGAGCAACCATTACTGCAATCTAGCTTCAGAACATTTTCATCACCCACAAAAGAAATCTCACACCCATTAGCAGTCACTCACTCATTCCCCCTTTCTCCTGGTCCCTGACAACCACAAACTTACTTTCTGTCTCTATGGCTTTGCCTATTCTGGATGTTTCATATAAATGGAATCATACAATATGTGGCCTTTGTGTCTGGTTTCTTTCAATCAGCATAATGTTGTCAAGGTTCATACATGTTGTAGCATGTAGTTCCTTTCCTTCTTGTGACTGGACAATATTTCATTATATGTATATACCACATTTTATTTATCCATTCTTCACCTATGTTTTATTTAATAATTTTCTCCTGCACACTTTTTTTCAGTTTTCTTCTGACAGTTCTGTTAGGTGGGTGTAGGACTTCTATTGATTCTCTGATTTTCACTTCTTATTCATATTTTTGATTTCTTTCTTTTTACTCATCATTTTGGTAGATTTCCTTGATTTTATTTTTTAGTCTTTGTGTTACAGGTAAAAGTTTTTAGCAGCCATATTTTTATGAGACTGAAGTGCTACTGACCGAGCTAATGAGGCACCTTAGCCATATTTTTAATTTCTAGCAACGCTTTCTTGTTTTCTAGTTGTTCCTTTATTTTTATAAGAAGCCTCTTTTGGGCCAGATGCAGTGGCACATGCTTGTAATCCTAGTGCTTCAGGAGGCTGGGGTGGGAGAATGGTTTGAGGCCTGGAGTTTAAGATCAGCCTGGGCAACAAAGCAAGGTACCCATCTCTATCAGTATTTAAAAAAATTAGCCAAGCATAGTGGCACATGCCTATAGTCTCAGCTACTCCATAGTAGGCTGAGGTAGGAGGATCCCTCGAGCCCAGGAATTTGAGGCTGCAGTGAGCTATTTGACACCACTGCACTGGAGTGCCACTGCACTCCAGCCTAAGCAACAGAATGACACTCTGTGTCAAAAAAAAAAACAAAACCTCTTTTGTTTTTTGTTTTGCATAACATTTAGTTTACATTTATTGAGCACCTATTGAGGTATGTTAGGCTGATGTAAGACACTCCCAAATGTCCTACTTAGAGAGACAAGAGGCAACTCCTTAGGCAGACATATCCACTGTGTTGTGAATTAAATAAAATAAAGACCTTCAGAATGCCTAGTACCTGGTGTGTACTTGGTTTACATTGGGACTTTCTTTCTCTTGCTTCTGAGTCAGTCAGGTTAGCTTAATGCCTCTGTTAAGATGGAGCCAGCCTGTCACCCTTCTGTGCTGTTAGAAAAGCAAACTCCTTAGCACCGCTGCAAACCAAGTCAGATGTCAACAACTTCAGCTTTCTTTCCTTTCATGCTTTGTGCTTCTTTTTTGGAGTTCAAGTTTACTAAGGCATAATTTATAGAGAGTAAAATTCATCTGTTGAAGGTGTTCAGTTTGATGAGTTTTGATAAATGCATACAGGCATGTAACTACAGTCACACTCAAGATAAAGAATAGTTTCATCAACCCACAAAGTTCTCTTGGGCCCATTCTCAAATCTCTCATCTTGACAGTGGATTTCTTCAAGTGGTTAGTGCTCAATCCTCTAGATCAGTGTCATGGGTTTTCCCTGCTGTTGTGTGCTCTTGCAAGCTTCTCTACTGACTCTTAGGGCTGGAGAGTCCAACTGTGAATGCTGCCAGGGGAACGTGCTTTCCTTTAGGGCATGTGGGTGAGGAGCAGGAAGAAAGCAGTTCTCCAGTGTAAATTTTCTAGCCTCTAATTGCTTTGATGCAAGGGGATAGGAATGAGATGGGAGGGGCTCCCTGCACTAGGTATTTCATGAATACTCCTTTTATTAATTACACTGATTACTGCTCTGCATCCTGCTTCTGCTTTGGTTTCTTGCTATCGACAAATTTAGGGTCTCCTAGGACTCTGACATAAAGAATGGCTCCCACCTGTGCTGTAGCCTTCTTCCAAGAGCATTCTGGGCCTCAGCTTCCTTTGCTCTGGTTTATCCAACACTATGGTCCTATCCTCATTCTTCTTGCCAAGAACTTCACAAAAGTATATTTCTCTCGGGTGGCCTTCCTTCTGGTCATAGTAGTGTCATGACTTTATTTCTGCCTTATTTCTTTACTGTAAATGTCATGTGACTTTGCAAGGGGGAAGTGAACTTGTGTGCCCGGCATGCCATCCTGAAGTGTAAGTCTTCAAGGATCCAATTCATAAGAATCTATGGTACATCCAAGATGTCAGCAAATAGTCAAATTATCTGGATGTCTTCTTAAGTGAAACAATTCTTCAGGAAAAAGGGCAAGTTCCCTGACTCATACTCACATCAGCATATATTTTTGCTCTCTTCATTCAAGTTATTTTTTTTTCAGTAAAATAAAGTCCTAATTAAAAGAGAAAATGAACAGATTCTCACAGGTTGTG
Source organism: Plecturocebus donacophilus (assembly GCA_004027715.1). Taxonomy (NCBI): domain Eukaryota; kingdom Metazoa; phylum Chordata; class Mammalia; order Primates; family Pitheciidae; genus Plecturocebus; species Plecturocebus donacophilus. Next base: position 10,282 of record PVKP010017482.1, read on the forward strand.
TCGGTAAGTATCCCAAAGACGCTTAGATATTGACATCTTTGAGAAGTTTAGCTTAGATTTTTAGCTATTCTGTAAATATGGCCTGAGAGGAGGTTATCTCCCCAGCTTACATGTTTGTGACATGGGTGGAAGCTACAATTTAATTTTTACCAATGTGGAACCTGAAACGGGGCAGCTTGACCTGGGTCATAAATTCAAACAGGACTCAAGACATTATATTAAAATCTACTAAAGTGGATGTAAAAATATAAAACACATAATACCTCACCTCAATTCCCACTAATTTTTTGAAAGAAATTCTTCAGAAAAGGAAAACTCATTTAAAAACAAAACTAAAACACCCATTTATGTTTCTAAGGCATAGATGACCATTATCTTTCCCTTTTGGGCTCTTCTTTCTCTTAAAAATTCAAGGGGAGTTGGAGAGGCTATAAAAGTCTGTCTTTGGGATGCAAAAAAAAAACAAAAAACAAAAAAAAGCTTTCTGTAGGCAAAAATCTCTGGCAGGTGGGCAACAGCCTCCTCCCCGTGAGATCTTGCAGGTATAATATTCCGGCAAAAACGGCTTTTCATTCCATGAGAGCGAAGGAAGACAGGACAGCACAGCTTTCAAACCTCTTGTGAGAGGACAGTGTCCACCGTCCTGCAGTGGGAAGGTGGCAAAGGCCTCACATTCGCTTGCCTTTTGTTTCTTCTGGGTCTTCGTTGTGAGCCCTTTCCCTGTCCCCCGCCGGCAGCACCTGGACACGGTAAAGGGCCACAGCAAGGTCTCTCAAGCGTTGGAGCCGGTGAGTCATCTGACCTTCGCCGCGCTAAGCTCCGGACAGATGTTACTCAGGTCAGGGAGGTTTGGGCAAACCTCTCACGCTAGCACTGGAGTCTAGTCCAGCTCTGCCACTAAAGCTCAACCATCCTATGGGTTCAGTTTTCTCACTTGTAAAAAGCGGTCCCTAATACCTGCCCACCTTACAGGAAGTAACATCAGCCAGGGAGGGTGTTTGCGAGGGCGTTTTGGAAAGCACAAAGCTCTCTTGCAAATGTCAGAGATGTTATTATGGCTTCCCTTACCCTGGCTCTGGTTCCAGCCCGGGGCCTGCCCACAAAACCAGCTGTTCCTGTTTCCTGTGTCCCGCGGTGGCACCGGGGGCGCTGGTGCTCGGGGCTCCGTGGTCCCCGCAGACGGCTCTGCGGAAGCAGCTCGGGCGCACGGCCCGCCTCGTCCTCGCGCCGGGGACCCTGGGGCGGGTCACCTGGCCGGGTCGAGGCCTGGCGGGCAGGCCTGGCGGAGGCCGCAGGGAAGCCAGTCCGCCGACACCCGGGAAGGCGCGCAGTGAGCGAAAGGCTGAGGCTGCGAGGAGCCCGGGCGCGACCGAGTGCAAGAACTGGGTGCGGGGGCTGCTCGAGGGGAGGCGAGGCTGCCGGGAGGCGAGCGCGAGCGACCAGGAAGCAGGAAGCCCGGGCAAGCGCCCTGTGCCCTTCACGGTACCTGCTTCTTTTCAAGTGGCTTCCTCCCTCAGCTCTTCCGGACGCGGGTGTATCTGCCCACAAGGCGTCTCTGCCCCCTTCCCTGGCGCCCAGGGGCGCGGAGCCGGCGCGGGAGGCGGAGGGAGGGGAGCGAGCAGCGCACCGCCCCCTAGCGGCCGGAGCAGGGACGCCCAGGGCTCCGGCTTTGCGTCTGGACCTCGAGAAACGTGGGCACAACATGTCTTTTTGCTTGACACTTGAAGAAATCTGTTATTTGGCTTTATTCCTGAAAGGAAAAATGGGCAATTGAGATCAATGCAAAAGAGAGGTCTCAATAAGAAAAATGAACGAGATCATCAGTGAATTTTTATGGCACCTAAAATTTTAGTTTTTGGTAACTAAAACATAGTGTAGGCAGCAGATGAGACTGTAATATCCCTTGTTGTAAGTTTGTCCATGTCGTTCCTCAAGTGTCAATATGGCCATGAGCAGCAGAAAAGCGTATGAGTGGGATTTCAGGGGTGAGATCTCTCTGAGCGGCAGCCATTCCAACCCATTTTCTTCTCACGACTGGTTTCTGCTGTTCACTTTCTCCCCCTCGTAGCCCCATTGATCAGGGAAAGGTATATGAGTCAAAGTTAAACTCCGATGTTGGAACCCTTGTGTTGAAACCCCGGTGTCCCCAGGCTTGAAGCTAACTGCATGGCACTCACCTTTTTTTTTTTTTTAAACCGAAGTCTCACTCTGTTGCTCAGGCTGGAGTGCAGTGATGTGATCTCGGCTTACTGCAACCTCAGCCTCCTGGGTTCAAGTGATTCTCCTGCCTCAGCCTCCCGAGTAGCTGGGATTACAGGCACATGCCGCCACCCCGGCTAATTTTTTTTGTATTTTAGTAGAGACGGGATTTCAACGTGTTGCCCAGGCTGATCTCGAACTCCTGAGCCCAGGCAATCCACCCGCCTCGGCCTCCCAAAGTGCTGGGATTACAGGTGTGAGCCACGCCGCCGGCCAGCACTCACCCTTTAAATGGTCAATATCAAGCGAGAAGGCAGAGAGGTCCCAGACTAAGCGACCACCCCAGGGAGGGAGAGACAGGAGTGAAATCTGTTCTGGGAGTCCCAGTTCTTAGAGTTTGTTCATCCTTGGAGAAAAGTCACAGAGTCAAGAGACTTACAAAATGAGATGAACGAAAGAAAGAAAATAACAATTGTTGGGTCTGTCAGGAAAGGAGAATGTGGAATTGACCAAGGACCATTATATTTCTGGCGCCTTACATATATTACCTATCCCTCCCAGCAGCCCAGTGAGACGGGCCTGTTTTGCGGTTCCCTTTTGCAGATGGGGAGACTGAGGCACATGAAATCTGTTTGCCAACCTCACATGGGTTTGCGGATCTTTGATTTGAATCTCAGCCTCTGTCATTTTAAATCTTGTGTTATTCTCTTAATGGGAAGCAAGAAAAACATATTTGTGTCCTAATAACCCAATAGAACTGTGGTATTTTAGTGCTGGAAAAGTGCCTGGGGCCACTTCTTGAATCTTTTTCAATGTCTTTATTTCAAAGTTGAAGAGGCAGAATTGCCCAGAGGTGGGCGAGGCAGGCTTGGAGTGCTGTCCCATGTCAGTGATGGGCACCCACCATCCACCCAAGTCTTTTAGCCCAAATCTGGACACCATCTTGGTGACTCCGCAGTATCTCTTACATGGGATCCTTTTGTAAGTCCTATAAGCTCCAGATCTAAAGAATTGAATCCTTCCCCTTCTCTCTCCTAAGTTTATGCAATAGTCTCCTAATTGGTATTTCTAATTCCACTCTCCACCCTGTAGTCACAGTGATGTTTAAAAAAATGAAATGGTTTCATTCCTCTGCTTAAAGTACATCAAATACATCTCATACTCTTAGATTAAAATCTAAACTCCTCACATAGCTGCTAGATCCTCCACGAGCTCATCCTTTTCTATTGATCTCGCTAGGGTCCCTCCCTTCCTCCTGCTCCCTGCTCTTGCCACACTGGCCTCCTTTCTGTGCCTTGGACATATTAGGAGTGTGATGCCGGAACCAATCTTTCTTGGAATCTAGTTAGCACCTTCCCATCCATCATGTCTCTGCTTTAATGGTAGAAAAGCCTTCCCTGACAGCTGTACTCCAAGTGACCCTGTAAAATCACACTATCACATCAACCCCTTTATTTTCTTCATAGCACTTATCACTGGCTATAATCTTGATAATCTGTATACTTATCTTTATCCACTAGAATGTAAGCTGGGGATTTTGCTCTATTGTTCATGACTGCTTTCCAAGGCTTGGACCAAGTCCCGATACATAGAAAATACTTAAAAATGTTTGTTGATTGAGTAAGTGAACAAGTGAGGCTTCTTGATTCCAGGCCAGTGCCCCTTCCTTCACTGGCCCACTACGATGTAGGCATGTGACCTACTTGGGAGACTGAAAACAGAAAGGTTGCCTCCAAAGGCTAGCAGAGTCAGGAGAATGAAGAATTTGAAATAAGAGAGAGCCTAAACAGACTGAAAACCGTGGGAAGTAAGAGCGGGGATTAAGTCTGGACTATGGCCTGTGACAAGATCTCCAGTGAATGTTTCTTGATTTAACTACAAACACCGTGATGGGGTCTTATTACATATAACAGCAAATTCCAAAGCAGCAATGACAGCAGAAAGCAACGAAGGCAAAGGAAGCAAACACCAGGAAGAGAAAGCAGTTTTTGGATAATGGTTCCTTCAGCTCAGCAATTTTCATGGATTTCAAATAAGCGGTAACAATATTTTTATTTGTACATTTTCTTTGAAAATAAAAATGTTCTTATTGACTTTCAGAAAGAAAATGATCAAAGCACACTTTTACATTTTTCTTGCTATTTTATCTTATTTACAGGTGTAATGGTTACCATTCAGGTGAGGTGGCATATTCTGAAGCATCCAGATACTTTCTCTCCAACAAAATTATCTTCCTCATTTTACTTAAATTTTGTATAAGTAGCTGAGTGGAGGTTTAAAAAGCTGACGATCAAGATCAGCAAAGGCTGAGAAGGCACTACACACAATCTTGTGATCCTTGAACATGATACATAGATTTTGAGAACTTTGAGGACAGGCTCTGTGCTCTGTTCAGTTTAGTGCCCTAAGGTCAAGAACATATGGTGTTATGCTAGGTACTTGGGAAACAGTCACTATCTTCAGGGTGCATAGTAGATGTTCAATACATGTTTAAGATATAGTGGCGGAGCAGGTATGAAATTGTAACAAAAAGTAGTGCAGGGTAAATATCCCAAGAGAAGTCCAAAACTTGGAGATATAAAGGAGGAAATTATGGCTTTTCAGAGGGGTCTGGGAGAACTTTATGAAGGGCAAGTATTTGAAGATAGAAAAGATGAGCACTTATTGTTAAATGGATGAATGCATGCATTAAATTGCCAAAGGACAGAAAGTTCTAAGCAAACACACAGGCAGGAAAGCATCAGGAGTGTAGGATTCAAGCAGGGGAAGAAAAGCCAAATGTCTGGAGCAGCAGGCTGAGGAGACTGTGCTGTTGAGGTCTTGGACCCCAGTAGACACCAGTAGAGTATGCTGGGTGTTTCTGTGAGCCTTCGTCCCACCTTGCTGGAGGTAAATTCAATCTGTCATTTGAGTGTTCTCTCTCTCTTCTGCAGTATATCAGAGACTCTGTGGTTCCTTAAAACAGAGGAGAATTGTCCCTAAGTTTTGGCTCATTATGGTGGTCCTAGTGTCAAAGTTGTCACAGACCCTTGAATGGCAGTGACTCTGTTTCTCTGCTCTTGTTGGCACGCAGGCATCTTTCTTCACAATGGAAGCCCTGTTGCCCAGGATACAGCCTCGCTAACTTCACCACACAGTCAGGCCCCCTCTGAGGCCTTGTCATCTTCCCCAGGTTCTGCCAGAAGTAGGACATAGGCTCCTTGATGATCGTGGAAACCACCACACCTTCCTGGTATAGGAAGTCTCCTTCTCTCCTTTGTCACTTCGGCTTCTACCTGTGTTCCTCCAGCGTAATCCACTTCAGGAACCCAAGCTCTTAAAGACCAGACACAAGCAGAGGTCTTGGGCATTTGCTTTCAAGCTTCTGCTACAGACTTCCCTGAAGTAAGGCAGCAATTAGCCTGGCTACTTGTTTGGAATAGGGGAGGAAAACACTGACAATACAAAGCACAGATGAATAGTTCAATAAATTATCCTTCATATGGTCAATGAGAAGGCACTGAAGGTTAATGAAGAATAGTATTCATACTTTATTATTCACATTTTTCTTCCATTAGATTAAGAATGGAAGGGAAGATGAAAAGCAAAAAAAAAAGCATGGTGGAGAATGCTAAATATTGGAGATTTGGAGGACACAGTCTTACTGGGAACTCATTTATCATGGCCAGCTAAGCTCTGGGCTGCCCACTTCCTTTTCCCCTTCACTTGGTTTAATCAAGACTAAAGCAGGTGGCCCTAGTAATAGGGTTGAGAGGTTTGCTTTTGCATCTAGGTGGAAATCAAGTCTTCATTTGTTCCTGGACATTATATTAACTTTGAAAGCTATCTATAGGGAGTTTTTAGCTGAGACCATTTTCAAACAGGCCTTCTGTGGAGGGAGAAATTCACTAAGCCTCTAGTAACAGAAACCCAGAAAAAGGTGACTTAAAAAATTAGGGGTCCGATTATTCTTATTTACATCTGGAAGCAGAGTCAGGGCTCATACTGAGGATTTGCAAAGCCCCCAGGATCCTCCTGTATTTCCACTCAGTAATCCTTACCGTGTTTTGGGGGCCTGGTGGTCACAATACCGTGGCTCCATCTCCAACACGATGTATCTAGGCAGGAAAACATGCAAAGCATCCAGCCACTTAAGTCTATCTGCCTTTTAGAGCTTTCGCAGAAGTTTCATCCTTCAACTTTCACTTGTATTTCACTGGCCAGAACTATGTTACATGGCCATTCATTGGTGCAAAGCGGGCGGGGAAGTGAAGTTTTCAGCTAAACACATTGCCCCTGAGAAAAATTCAGGTTGGTTTATAAAGAAGAAATTGATATTGAATAGACAACTAACAGTGACTGCCACATTCTGTACCATTTTGTCTTTTTATCCAAGTTAATGTGCCTTTTGGGAGAGCAAACCAAATTTTAGCAAACATAAGTAAATCTATCAATGCTTCTCTCTGCTGTGCATTCACCAAAATGAATATAAGAAGTAATTTTTGTATTGGTATCTCATATTATGCACATTACAATTTCCCTCCATTTGCACAGATCATACTGAGCTGATTATATTTAGGGATGCATAAATGTAGTTATTTACACAGCTCCCTGTAACAGCCAGTTCTTGATTAAGTGTCTTTTAGTGCTTTCTTCTTTTGTCACTTTTTACTTTTCTGTGTGGGCTATCATCTCATCTATATTGGTAGTTCAATTATAACTTAAATTTGACTTCTATATCTTTATGAGCCAGTTATCGCTTATGACTACATGGTCCTATACATCCAACTTTATTCCGAATAAGACCTAGTCTCACAGATGCCTTAAATTCAACATACCCAAGGGGTCTTAGTATCTTTCTCTCCCAAACTTTTACTTCCTCTGTGTTTATTCACCTTGGTGAGCACACATGCCCACACCAGAAACCTGTCATTCTTGAATCTTCCCTTATACTTCTTCCTCCCCACGACCATTTGATGTTTAAAGTTTTGTCCAGATAGTGTACTGAATATTCTCAAATGTGTCCTCTTCTCTCTAATCCATTGCTATCCCTTGGGTTCACCTATTTTGGACTGGTTGTTTTTAGCTATTTGTTGCCATATGAAGAGCTGTCTGCTAGATTTCGTCAATAACTGCATATCATCCAGAATCTGCAGCTCTCTATGGTAATTTTTAAATTACTGTGTTTTCATTTGATAATATTTTAAAACATATGAACAATTGTGGATCACCTCAATGGCCGCCTTAGAGCTGAGTCCTGACAATTGATTTTGGTCTCTGCACATGCATTTTGTTTTCATTGTACCAACGAGCATTACTATAATTATTAAGAACTTGTGCAAAAAAGGACAGGGGAAATTTGTACCTCAAAATGAGGCATTTGGGGTAGATAAAGTTCCATGAAGTCACTGTCTTTTGTGGTATTAACAAAGGTTTTACCCTAGTTCAAAGAAGTAAAGCCATCCTGTGGTCCAGGTGGTATAAGCTGCTGAATTCAAAAGCACCTGCACTGTGATAGTCCAATGTTGGCAGTGGAACTCTGTCTCCATACAAGTGATGTCATCAGTCACATTTAATTAATATGCTAATTTGAATTGTATTGTTTTTGTTAGTTTTTGCAAATTTTTATAGTTGCAAAAGAGCTACAAGCATAAGATACTTGCACTTAATTTTAAGTTTGCATATATCTAAATAACAATGTACTGAAAATATCTAAGTGGAGTTTTGACTCTAGGATAATTCATCCTTTTAAAGAGGGTGCATAGATAACTGAAGTGGGTTAGCCCAGGGTCAGCAAACTTTTTATGTAAAGAGCTGTATAGTAAATATACTAGGCTTTGGTGGCCATACAGTCTCTGCCATAACTACCCAATTCTGATGTTGAAGCACGAAGGCAGCCATAGACAGTATGTAAACAAGTGAGCATGTCTGTGTTCAGTACAACTTTGTTTACAACACCAGGCTAGATTTGGACTCCATGTCCAGTTTGCCAAGCTCTGGTCTAGAGAATACAATCCAAATCCTTTGGCTTGATGTACAGTCTGTTCATCTCTCTAGACTCATCTCCTACTCAGTATTCCGAACATGCCCTGTGCTCTAGCTGAACAGAACTACTTGTATTTCCCAAGCACGTCACCCTCTCTCACTATTCCATGCCTTAGGAAAGGCTCCCTATCTTTCCCTGTCTTCTTAAACTTACTATCTCCGTCTCACTCTTTAAGATAAAACTTAAAAATTGCCTCCTCTTGGAAGCTTCTCTGGCCCCTTGAGCTGAATTTATGCTTTTTTATACTTGCTCCGTACTCCCAAAACAATTTTGGGAAACTTACCTGTATTGCAATTGGGCATTTACTTGATTATTGGACAGTCTGCTGTTCTAGACAGTTTCCTTGAGAGAATGAAGAGAATCCTTTCTTTTTTTACTGCAGCTTGAGCTGCTCTACCTATTGCTCCCAGATTTAGGGTGTGATGGAGAGAACAGAAGGAAATAGAGAGTATTAATTCCATATTGACTTCCCATTTACCCAAAGAAACTGAGAAAGAAATCCCAGAAATGTCTGAGTTTTCCTTTAATTGGCAGTAAGGTATTTTTCCATTTATGGAAGTGAGTCTTGTGATCTAAGTCAGTTTAAAAAAAATAAAGGGGGTTTTATAATGGCACATCTGGGTTTTGGGATTATAAACTTCATGCCTGTTATAGGAGTTATTTAACTTTGATAAGTGGTGGGACCTCATTGAAAAATAAGACACAAAGAAGAAGAAAAAGAAAACATGCTGTGTGCATTTGGGGTATGGGTAGGTAGGCTGAGCTGGGGGAGACAATAATGAAAGCCTGGATTTTTAAATCCTAAAGCAGGAAGAAGCCCAGAGGGGACTGTTTAGGGAGCAAGCCTGTGAGCGGTGGAAAGGGCAGTAACTAGGTCCTGGGCAGGCTGAGATTTGAGGACTCAGGGCCAGGGGTGTTGGACTTTCCCTTTCCCTCCACCTCTTTGCCCTTCCTGCACTTCTCCCTGCTCCCTTCCTCTATTTCTGTCGTCTAGATGTTTCTACCCTATGATGTCTTCCACGGAATATTTGGGGAATGTTAATGTTAGGCATCTAATTGTTAAAATCAAACTCTTTGGCCCTATATCGTTCTCATTAAATGATGTTGATGATTTTATACAAATGTGTTGACATTTTACCACATTATGTTTTTAACAGGGTATAAACTTCAGACTATAAATATTGAGATGGAGTTTTGCTCTGTTACCCAGGCTGGAGTGCAGTGGCATGATCTTGGCTCACTGAAACCTCCACCTCCTGGGTTCAAGCAATTCTCCTGCCTCAGACTCCCAAGTAGCTGGGACTACAGACGTGCACGACCATGCCCAGCTAATTTCTGTATTTTTAATAGAGATGGGGTTTTGCCATGTTGTCCAGGATGGTCTCGAACTCCTGATCTCAGTGATCTGCCTGCCTTGGCCTCCCAAATTTCTGGGATTGTAAGTGTGAACCACCACGCCCAGGCTCAGACAGTATTTTTTTTATTAAAAATAACTTAGGGTATTCCTTTAATCAACACATGGAGGTTACTGGTCCTTCTCTAGAAACATTGCCATCACCATCATCATCATCATACCATTGACAGGTTATGATATGCCAGGCACTGCACATATAGCAAATCAGTGATCACCCCAACCATATAGGAAAAGTTCTATGATGACCCATGTTACAGATGTGGACACAGAAAGGTTAAGTAACTTGCCCAGAGTCACACAGGTGGGAAGTAGCAGGGCAGTCTGGCTCCTGAGGTGATGTGCTTCACCTCCACACTTCACGTCCTCTCCAGATTCGAATTCCCAAGCTTGCAGATTTATTCTAATCGTGGTAGGATATTCATCCCTCATCCATGTCTATTTATGATCTATATCCACCTTTTGCGAATGAAGCCAATAAAGCTTTGTCTGTATAAATGATCTGTGTAAATGTCTCTTGGCGTTAAGACGGCTCATGAGGAAATAGAAATTGTATTTTGCAGTCCTTGTCTGGTTTCCTCAGTAATGGATTATGTCTATTGGATATGAACTCAATAGGTTAGAAAAGTGAAAGAATCATCATCAGTAATGGTACAACTGACATCATGTGGCTCCTGAGGTGATATATTGAGAAGGACAAACATCACCTATGTGATAGCACTGCCAAAATGTTTCACCTCAATCTAATCATGAGTAAACAATCAAACAAACACACATTAAAGGACATCCTGCAAAGCTGCCGACCAAGACCCTTCACAGGCATCAAAGTCACGAAAGACACAAACGCTGAGGAACGCTTGAGATTGATGGGGACGAAAGAGACAAATAACAAAAGGAATGCATGAGATTTGTTTGGATCCTGGATCAGGGGGAAAAAAAAATAGCTATAGAGAATGTTATTGGAACACATGGGGAATTTTGAATATAGACTGTATATTAGATAATGCTGAAGTTCCTGAGCAATAACTATATGCTGGTTGTATAGGAGAATGCCTTTGCTCTTAGGGGATAGATGATGGAACACACACACGCACACACACACACAGGAGAGAGAGAGAATATACACAGTGTATATGTATGTACATATACATACACACACACACACACACACACATATATATATATATACTTTGTATATATATACACACGTACACACGGTTTTTTATATATATGCTTTCTATATACATAAATATATAAAGTTAACAAAATGTTAACAAGTAATGGATCTAGATGAATGTTAAATGGATAATTGTTGTAGTACTCTCACAACTTTTCTGAAGGTTTGAAATGTTCATAATTTAAAAATATATCTGGGAGTACAGAAAGAGTGGGAATATAGATCGGGCAAGATCAGTCCAGCATTGATTATTGTTGAAGCCTGGGGTCGAGCATATATGGGTTCACTAAATTATTCTCTCTACTCTTTTAGATGTTTGAGATTTTTGACCAATAAAGAGTTTTTTAAAAGAGAATGATTCAGTCAGATTTCCTGCTGCTGACTCTCAATAAATGTTTGCTGAGAATAAACTGCCATGACAAATGGCTTCTCTACCTGTGTCTTACCCTACCCCTACTTCTACCCAGCCCCAGGTACTATTTTCCCTTGCCTGAACCCTGACCCCATCCCTTATTTATTATCCAGTCTGAAGCCAAGGTGATGTTTTGTTAAATGCAAAATTGATCACACAAGCCCTGCCTGAAACCATTGAAAGTTCACCCAGTGTTTTAGGAGGAAAATTTCTATCTCTGCTTAGCTTGGGCCCTCCTCACTCACTGGCTCCTTTCCCTGGGTTCTGGCCTCAGGGCAGTTTTAGGTCTCTTATTCTTGCCCCAGTCTTCCCTACACCTATTTAGAGGCTTGTCCTTCAGACCAGAATGCTCTTTCCCTCTTTATTGAGTAAGGGCTTATTCATGCTTTAAATATCAGTTCAGTATTACTTCCTCATGAAATCCTTCCCTAGTCTATCTGCTTAGCATGAAGCCCCAGCTTGGGCCTGGTAACAGGTCTCTTTCTCTGGTAACATCCCAATTGGAATGATAACTCTTTGTGACTGGCTAATGCCTTCCTCTAGGTTGAAAGCTCTCTGATGTCTCTGTTGTGCTCCTCAAAGTATCCATAGAAGGTGCTTGATATTTATACGTAATTTCATACATTTTTAACTAATTTTTTTTCACTAACATAATTTAGAATTTTTATCTTTATAGAGCTCCTTTGTACTTATCTTTAAAAGGATAGGTGATTGTCTCCTGAAGCTTAATTTCAGTTCTTAAATTGATATGATCCCCTCTGACAATATGGAAACATTATTGTCATAATGCTCCTTGAAAAATTGGTTAAGTCACTTGGCTTCTGTTTCCTTTCACAATCAATATGACTTCATGCAAAATGATGCAGCAGTTCACATCATTCTGTCAGCCCCCATCAAAGAAATATTGTTTTCTAAAATTAAAATTGTGAATCAACTCACAGGAGGGTGTTGTCAAATAAACAAGAAATCATCACTTACATTACACTGCCAAATTTTTGATAAGCTTAATTCCTCTAAATGCATTTAACTATAATGAAGAGTAATATAATTTAATAACAACATAAAATAGAATAATTTATCTTTCCAGACCTAGACATTGGGCAGATGTCTTCTGCTTAATAAATTGTGTCAAAATGCAAAAGATTTTTCCTTCTCCTTCAGATTTATTTCTCTTTATTTGTATATATCTGGCTTGCGGAATAATCTATATGTATATATTTAATTAAATCACTCATCAGGCTATAGTGTTTATGGTTGCACATCTCTGGGATTTGTTGTTTCAAGTCCTTAGGCACTGATATTTATATAACTCAATAAAATTTGATAATTATTAGTGTATTAGTCAAGATTATTTCTGTTGCAAGTGACATATAACCAAACTCAAATTAACTTAAGCAACAAAGGGAATTTATTGCCACATATAACTGTGGAAAACATAGGTGGAGACTGGTTTCAGGGGCTCAGATAAGGTTGATAGGGGTGTCTCTTCATCTCCTGGCTTGCTTTGCCCTGTGCTACTGACATTTTCAGGTAAGCTCTCCTCTTACAGGTGACAAAGGAATGTTCATGAAGCAATACAGTAAGTTATTCATGGATATAGGGTGAATTTTGGATATTTACACATGGGGCAAAAGGCTCCAGGTGAGCCTAAACTGGGGTTTTGATTGTGCCTGGGTGTCTATTTGTGTGATGTGACTTTTTTAGGTGGGGGGGGAGCACTTAAGGAGAGGATTTGTTACAAGGCCGCTGGGATAGGGGCAATATGGGGAGGCATTACTTGGTGCTGTGTGTTCCAACATGGTCCAAGGACTATTTGCTTGGTGTGAAACTAATTGCGGTTTTAGCCTTTAAAAGTAATGGCAAATTACTTTTGTGAGCCTCTGCGGAAAGGAGAGCTGTAACAGAGGGTGAAATAATCACTTTTTATGAATAATTTCATAAGTTATGAGAGTAATGCACAGCCTTGGTACATTAGGGCTATAAAATGCTTCCAGGAAGCAACATCAGTGCAAGACGGCACAGCATCTCACAGGGAGGCACCGAGGAGCCCAAAGGCTAGAGTTTGCCTCTTGAGCACCCTCTGTAGACTTCAGAGCTGCTTAAGTCCCTATGGTATGGAACCAGAGAGTGGATTTTAGAAACAGTAGATATAGCTCCTTGTTTATGGAGGATGCTTCCACTTAGTTTTATAGGGATAGATTACATGACCCCAAAAGGTTACTTATAGGGAGGGGAGCAATGCTGAAAACATTGTTAGCATTAAATCAGTGAGGGAATGTGAAGATACAAAGAAGCAAGGTTTGCGTACTGACAAATGCTTCAATTTGATAAGACGTAAAATAGGCAGCTTATGTGAAAGCCAGTGGCATTATCACAAGATGTTTCTCATTTACTGCTTATAAGGCAGCCATGTCATTGCTCTGTAAAAGCTTCCAAAGATAGCACCAGTACTAGAAGAAGCATTTCAGTCATGTTGCAAGTATCTGAGCAACATAAAGACTTCTTACATTGGAAATACTCTTCCTATATAACTCCTTCTCTGGTTAAAAACATTAAAAAAATTTTAAGAGGCATAAATAATGAGATTTCAGGGATTTATACCTTCAAATCAGTGATGTGATCTGCAAAAGGTAAGTATAAATTGTTATCTGGGTAAAATCCTCTATTACTTTTGTTTGTATAAGTTTGGATCTTAAATTAAACTGCTGCTAGCAGAATGCTCATTAAAGTGGATTTAAAATTCCAAATGAAAAGTTATTGATTTCAAAAAGGGTAAACACAACTAGGCTTTTAGAATAATCTGAAGTTATTAAATTACCAATTTAGTTACTGTTTTTTATTGTTTATTTAGTATCTTGATTGTTTATTAGGTAAACTGCCTAAGGCATAACGTTGGAAATGGAACTGAAAGATATCAGCCAATAGTCATTTTCCACAGACATTAAAAAATTAATGGCTTGTTGAAAAATGGTGATGGGTTTTAATCTCCATTGCCCCCAGATTTCTGGACCTCGTAAACAATATAGCCTACTTCATGTCTATTTGCAGGAAAGATTAGGATGAGGGTCAGATGACAAATTTTTAGCGACAAGAATTTAGCCAAAAGAACCTGACTTCGCCCTATCACATTTCCCATATGTATTTATGGACTGTACCATTTGGATATTATAATAAAAATTTTTATCTGTCCCTGGAGGCAAAACTGAGTTATATATTAAATGGCTATTTTCTTTGTTTTCTGCTTAGGTATGCATGTAATGTGGTAACATAATATATATTCCACACTTGTTTCATTCCTGTAGAGAGTTAATATTTTTGCAGCTGACAGAGTAAAGACATCCTGTGCTTCCAGAATAAGAGAGAACATATTGTCAGGATAAAATACAGATGTTCCCGTTGTTTTTTTCTACCTCATGGTTGTTTTCAGCAGAGGTTAACTTTCACGGGCATATTTTCCTGTCCTTGTTTGGGCAGTTGGACACAGAAGTCTGTAGTAAATTCAGGGCTATAAAAGATGGTTTCAAGGAATGTATTTAAAATGTTTTTAGTGGGGGAAAGTAATGCAAAAATTTATCCCTCCCAAAAAGGCTCTTTTCATAAGAATGTTGAAATTAAAATAACTTTCCTATTTCTCTGTAAGGAAGGAAGTTGAGTATGTCCAATTTTTCTTTCTTTAAAAATTTATTTTTCTTAAGTGAGAAATACAAAGTTTCTTTCATTGCAGTCTAGAAAAAATAAACAAATCTTTTGTGACAAAGATGGTATCCTGATTGCATCTGATGATTTCCTCTTTCCTATTCTAGAGAGAAATAATCCAAGAAATATAAAGGGGTTATAACAAAGCCATTTGTGTATCATCATCAGAAACTTTTTACTAATGTCGATGAAGCTCAGGAGTTTTAGCTGGAAATACTAGAGGTGGTAGTAAACGAGGGAGTCACTAATAAGCCACTGTTCACGTTTTGGCTGTTCATGCTGGCAAAACAAATTCTTCCACTGTAAAAACAAGAGAAAAATCACCAGTTAATGAAAACATTTTATGGTTTAAAGGAGGGGGATCAAATATGGGCATTCAGATTAAACAACCTCTAGTAAAACAGAGCTGCTAAGCTTTTTAAAGTGAAGATTTTCACCAAAAAGTCAAAATCTAGAAACTAAAAATGTGTTTTGAAAATAAAGAGAGGCATAGCTATAAAACATTCTTTCAGAATGTAGAGCATAAATTTCAATAACTGGAAATTTAGAAGACAGTCAAGAGGCAGGAAAGATGAAAGCAAAAAGAAATAGTATTATCACAGGAGTTCCAGAAGAAGAAAACAGTATAGATGAATGGAAGCAATAGCCAAAGGAATAAAAGAAGGCATTTTTTACTGAGTTGAAGAATTCAGTCTTCACATGGAGAAAGCTTACCAAAGACTGGGCAGACATAATGAAAAAAGCCATATTCAGGTGGTTCACCATATTCTGGATAAAGAACAAATGCTAGAAGCAGCCAACTAGGAAAAAATATCACCCCTCCACCCCACAAGTTTAAATGACATTGGACTTTTTATTTGCAACACTAATACTAGAAAACCTTAGAGAAAATGTGTGATTTCTGAAGAAAAGAAATTATGTTCCAATAATTATATACTAAACCTAGCTATTATCAAATGCAAGGCAAATCAAAGCCTGGTTCAGATTTGCAAGAATTCAGAAATTATATGACTCATATATGCTTTTTTAAAAATAAAACTTTAAGTAGACCTTTAAGCAAAAGCTAATCAAAATAAAAAATTTTAGAAATGTAAAGACATGTTTAAAAAATAGCAGTGAGTTGCTCAAAGAAATAGGAGAGGACACAAACAAATGGAAAAACATTCCATGCTCATAATTAGGAAGAATCAATATCATAAAAATGGCCATACTGCCCAAAGTAATTTATAGATTCAATGCTATCTCCATCAAGCTACAACTGACTTTCCTCATAGAATTAGAAAAAACTACTTTAAATTGTGTATAAAACCAAAAAAGAGCCCATAAAGCCAAGACAATACTAAGCAAAAAGAACATAGCTGGAGACAACACGCTACCTGACTTCAAACTATACTACAAGGCTACAGTAACCAAATCAATATGGCACTGGTACCAAAACAGAGATATAGACCAATGGAACAGAACAGAGGCCTCAGAAATAACACCACTCATCTGCAACCATCTGATCTTTAACAAACCTGACAAAAATAAGCAATGGGAAAAGGATTCCCTATTTAATAAATGGTGTTGGAAAAAGTGGCTAGCTATATGCAGAAAACTAAAACTGGACCCCTTCCTTACATTTTTAATTTTTTTATTTTTTATTATTATTATTTTTTAGAAAAAGAGAGAAAAGGAGAAAGAAAGAAAGAAAGAAACAACAAAAGAAAGAAAAAAGGAATGAAAGAGAGAAAGAAAGAGGAAGAGAAAGAGGGAGAGAGAATGGGATTCTTGTTTTATTGCCCAGGCTAGAACGCAGTCTAAAAATGGGTATTAAAAACCTCTTTTATGCCAATAATTGTGCTTAATAATGGAGACAGGAAGGAATAGGGGATGAAAATAACAAATAAGCAGCCAACCAATATTTTATTTAAACCCGTGAAATGCGATGCAATTGCTGAGGAGTGATTTACTTCCAATTATGTGGTCACTTTTAAAATAGGTATAATGTGATACTGAGGAAAATGTATGTTTTGTAGATTTGGGGAGGAGAGTTCTGAAAATATTTGTTAAGTCTAGTTGTTCCAGGTCTGAGTTCAAGTCCTGGATATCCTTGTTAATTTTCTGTCTCGTTGATCTGTCTAATATTAACAGTGTAATGTTAAAGTCTCCCACTATTATTGTGTGGGAGTCTAAGTCTCTTTGTAAGTCATTAAGAACTTGCCCTATGTATCTGGGTGCTCCTGTAATGGGTGTGTATATATTTAGGATCGTTAGCTCTTCTTGTTGCATTGATCCTTTCACCACCATGTAATGTCCCTTTTTGTTTCTTACGGTCTTTGTTGTTTTAAAGTCTGTTTTATCAGAGATGAAAATTGCAGCTTCTAGTAATGCTAACTGGCTGTTTTGCCCATTAGTTAATGTAGATTCTTCATTATGGTGATGCTCTTTACCTTTTGGTATGTTTTTGGAATGGCTGATACTGGTTGTTCCCGTCTATGTGTAGTGCTTCTTTCAGAAGCTCTTGTAAAGCGGGCCTGGTGGTGATGTAATCTCTGAGTACTTGTTTGTTCGCAAAAAAATTTTATTTTTCCTTCACTTATGAAGCTTAGTTTGGCCGGATATGAAATTCTAGGTTGAAATTTCTTTTCTTTAAGGATGTTGAATGCTGGCCCCCACTCTCTTCTGGCTTGTAGGGTTTCTGCTGAGAGATCTGCTGTGAGTCTGATGGGCTTCCCTTTGTGGGTAACCCA
>PVKP010017482.1:28033-46141 GCA_004027715.1 Plecturocebus donacophilus
CATTTTCTCCTTCATTTCAACCCTGGTGAATCTGACGATTATGTGTCTTGGGGTTGCTCTTCTTGAGGAATATCTTTGTGATGTTCTCTGTATTTCCTGGACTTGAATATTGGCCTGCCTTGCTAGGTTGGGGAAGTTTTCCTGGATAATATCCTGAAGAGTATTTTCCAGCTTGGATTCATTCTCTTCGTCACATTCATGTACACCTATCAAATGTAGATTAGGTCTTTTCACATAGTCCCATATTTCTTGGAGACTTTGTTCATTCCTTTTTACGCTTTTTTCTGTCATCTTGCCTTCTCGTTTTATTTCATTGAGTTGATCTTCGACCTCTGATATCTTTTCTTCTGCTTGGTCAATTCGGCTGTTGAAACTTGTACATGCTTCGTGAAGTTCTCGTGTTGTGTTTTTCAGCTCCATCAATTCACTTATTTTCTTCTCTAACTTGTCCGTTCTTATGAGCATTTCATTAAATCTTCTTTCAAGTTTCTTAGTTTCTTTGTGCTGGGTTAGAACATGTTCTTTTAGTTCACAGAAGTTTCTTATTATCCACCTTCTGAAGCCTGATTCTGTGAGTTCATCACACTCATCCTCCGTCAAGCCTTGTTCTCTTGCTGATGAGGAGCTGCAATCCCCTGTAGGAGGAGAGGCATTCTGATTTCGGGTGTTCTCAGCCTTTTTGCACTAAAATCTTCCCATTTTTGTGGATTTATCCACCTGTCGTCCTTGTAATTGCCGACTTTCAGATTGGGTCTCTGAGTGGACATCCGGCTTGTTGGTTATGAAGTTTTGTCTGTTTCTTAGTTTTCCTTCGGGGGGTGCCCCTTCCTCACAGAGCTGGGCCTTCCCGGGTTCAGCTGTGCTTGCTCTCAGTCCTCAGTGCTTCCAACTGCTGTTCTCCTTGTGGGGATGGGACCAGCGGAGCCCGACTAAAAGGGGACCAAGTCCCATATATTCCGCACCGAGAAGCGCCGTGCGCTGGGGCGCTGGCAAAACAGCTGTGCTGGGCAAAAGAGTCGCGCTGCTGACCCGTGTGGCTCCTTCGCCAGGAATCTCCCAGTCTGTGGGCATCAAAAATTCGTCTGCAATTGCAGCATCCACTCGCTCTCTGCGCTTTCTCTAGGAGCTACAATCCTGAGCTGCTGCTACGCAGCCATCTTGGATCTCTCTCTGCCCCGTGATGAAGTTTTCTCTGTTTCTTAGTTTTCCTTTGGCGGATGCCCGTTCCCCACAGAGCCGGACCTTCCCGGGTTCGCTGTGCTTGCTGTGAAACTCTCAGTCCTCAGTGCTTCCAATTGCTGTTTTCCTTGTGGGGATAGGACCAGCCGAGCCCATCCGTCCGGTATACTCCGCACCGAGAAGCGCTGCGCTGGGGCACTGGCAAAACAGCCGTGCCGGCCAAAAGAGTCGCACTGGTGACCCGTGTGGCTCCTCTGCCGGGAATCTCCTAGTCTGTGAGCAACAAAAATTCGTCGGGAAGTGCGGCGTCCACTCGTTCTCTGTGCTTTCACTGGGAGCTACATTCCTGAGGTGTTGCTAATCGGCCATCTTGGATCTCTCTCCCCTTCGTTACATTTTATACAAAATTAACTTGAGATGGATTAAAGACTTAAATGTAAGACCCAAAACCATAAAATCCCTAGAAGAAAACCTGAGCAATACCATTCAGGACGTAGGCATGGGCAAAGACTTCATAACTGAAATACCAAAAGCAATGGCAACAAAAGCCAAAATCGACAAATGGGACCTAATTAAACTAAAGAGGTTCTGCACAGCAAAAGAAACTATCATCAGAGTGAACAGGAAACCTACAGAATTGGAGAAAATTTTTGTAACCTACTCATCTGACAAAGGGCTAATATCCAGAATCTACAAAAAACAAATTTACAAGAAAAAAACAAACAACTCCATCAAAAAGTGGGCAAAGTATATGAACAGACATTTCTCAAAAGGAGACATTTATGAGGCCAACAAATATATGAAAAAAAGCTCATCATCACTGGTCATTAGAGAAATACAAATCAAAACCACAATGAGATACCATCTCATGCCAGTTAGAATGATCACTGAAGTGTCAGGAAACAACAGATGCTGGAGAAGATGTGGAGAAGATGCTTTTACATTGTTGGTGGGAGTGTAAATTAGTTCAACTATTGTGGAAGACAATGTGGCAATTCCTCAAGGGTCTAGAACTAGAAATACCATTTGACCCAGCAATCCCACTACTGGGTATATACCCAAAGGAGTATAAATTATTCTACTATAGAGACACATGCACACATATGTTTATTTCAGCACTGTTCACAATAACAAAGACTTGGAACCAACTCAAATGCCTATCAATGATACACTGGATAAAGAAAATGTGGCATATATACACCATGGAATACTACGCAGCCATAAAAAAGGATGAGTTAATGTCCTTTGCAGGGACATGGATGAAGCTTAAAACCATCATTTTCAGTAAACTAACACAGGAACAGAAAACCGAACATCACATGTTCTCACTTGTAAGTGGGAGTTGGACCATGAGAACACATGGACACAGAGAGGGGAACATCACACACTGGGGCCTGTCAGGGGTGGGGACTAGGGGAAGGGATAGCATTAGGAGAAATACCTAATATAGATGACAAGTTGATGGGTGCAGAAAACCACTATGGCACATGTATACTTATATAACAAACCTGCCTGTTCTGCACATGTATCCCAGAACTTAAAGGATAATTTTCAAAAAAAAGAAAGAAAGAAAAATGTGGCTCATTCTGTTTTGTGCTGCAGAATACCTGAGGTTGGGTAATTTACACAGAATAGAAATTTATTTCTTGCAGTTCTGGCTACTGAGGTCCAAGATCAAGGCAGCAGCAGGTTTGGTGTCTGGGGCGGTCCTGGTCTCCACCTCCAAGATGGCATCTCGAATGCTGCATCCTACAGCGGGGGCAACACTATTGTTCACATGGCAGAAGAGTGCAAGAAGGAATGCAAATTCACCCCTTTATGACAAACCCACTCCTGTGATTACAGCATTGATTCATTTATGAGAGAGGAGCCCTCAGGGCCTAATTATCTCTTAATGATCTTACCTCTTAATACTATTAAAATGGTAATTAAGTTTCCAACACATGCTTTTTGGGTGCCCATTTAAATGACAGCAAATATATACCATACAAATAGTAACTGTGAATAAAACTTATTTGGCTATATTAATATCAAGCAAAATAGTCTTCAAGATGAAGATTATTACTAGAGATAAAAAAGCTTTCATAACAAAGAAAACATCAGTTTGTCAAGAGGACACAGTAATCTTAAACATGTATTTACCTGATAACTATGTTTAACATAATTTCTGGAACATAGAAAGAATACACTAAATGTAGCTATTATTAATACAAGGATGACTCAACACAAGGAAATCCATTAATGTAATTAAGTATGTAAATAGATTTAAAAAGTCATGGCATTTCAATCTGGGCAAAAAATGTATTTGCTAAAATTCAATAATCATTTGTGATTAAAAACAAGTAAACAATAAGTGTTGGTAAGCTAGCAATAGAAGGAAACTTCATTAAACTAATAAAGATTAGCATAAACCGAGAACAAACACCATGTGTGATGTAAATCCTCAGAAACATTCCTACTAAAGTTAGAGACAAGATAAACTTCCTCCCATCACTGCTGCCATTTAAACTTGTAACAGAGGGTCTAACTCTAACCAGTGCAAATATACAGGCCAAAAAAGGATAACATGACACACAAATATTATAAAGAAAGACACAGATATAATTATTTGGAAACTAAGAATTTCCATGAAAATCCAAGAAATTATCCAAAAAATATTAGAATCAGTAAAATTCAGTATGACAGATATAAAATTAATATAGAAAAAAATCCATGTTTTCCTATATATTATCAGTAATATACTAAAGAATGAAACAAATAAAAGAAAAATCTATTTACAATAATAATAAAAACATAAAATGCCTAACAACTGTAAGATTTATATGTTAAAAACTGTAAAATAGAGAAAAAAAAATCCAACAAATGCAGATATGCAGTTCTTTCCTAAATAGAAGACAATTTTTTTGAGCTATCAATCCTCCTCAAGTTAATTTAGAAATGTAATGCAATCCTAATCATTATTTATGAAACTTAACATGCTATTCTGTTGGTCAAATGGTAGACAAAATAGCAAGTAACATGGAAAACTCCTAGAAGAAAAAATGAGGGAAACTTGTCTTTCAGAAATTTAAACAAATTTGAAAATCGAATCATAAAAGTATAGGATTTGCGCAGGCATAGGCAGAGATATTGGTTAATAAGATTGGATGGAATCTAGAAGGAGAGGTATGCACAACCGTGTTTAGTATAGTAAAGAACGCTGGATCTTAGGCCAGTACACTCAGTAGCTGTGCATTCTTGGAGAAGTTACGTAAACTCTCTGTTCCTTAGTTTCCTATATGTAAAAGAGGGATCATTATACTACCTACATCTAATGGTTGTTGCAAAGATTAAATGCATTAATATACAGGAAGCACTTAAAGGGTGCCTGAAATATGGTCAGAGCTATGTAAGTGCTAGCTGCCATTAATAATAAAAAAGGCAAATAAATGAGTAGGAAAATGAATTACTTTACAAATAAGGGTGAAGCTTGGTTATCCATTTTCAAAGCAATACAGTTACGGGTGATTGGTTATCCATTGTGAAAGAAATATATTTAGACATATGCCTTAAACCATACCCAAAAAGCTAAATATAAAAGTACTAGATAAAGCTGCAGAAAAATTATAAATGTGTGGTACAGAAAACTATCTAAGTAAGATAAACATTAAAACTATAAAGGAAAATAATCCCATATTTAAATATATTAACATTTAAAAGGAAATCTCTATATGCAGAAGACATAGTAACATTAATAGACAACCTTCGGCCTGGGAATATATTTGCATTATATTAGCAAAGGATTCATATCAATATGCATCAATAGGAAAATAACGAACACTCCTTAGAGTGTTCGTTATTTTCCTATTGATGCATATTGATATTAATAGAAATAGAAACATGATATTAATAGAAATAGAAATAGAAAAATGAATGATGGATATTTAAAAGCAATTTATAGAAAAAGAAATACAAATGTTCAATAAACCCTACAAAATATTCAACCTCACTGGTAATCAGATAAATGTAAATTAATGTGATACATTTAAATAAATTTTCACCAATCAGATTAACAAATATAAAAGCTTTATAATACCCAGTGTTAGTAAGGATATGACAGATGAACACAATGATACCTTATTGATGGAAGGATAAGATGACAAAATCTTTCTTGGAGAACATTTTTATACTATTAAGATTAAAATTGCCTTTTTTGACTTTGTAATTCCATGTTTATGGACTTATTCTGAAGAATATTTTGCATGCAGTGGGCCTAACGGTCTATGTACAAGAATGATCATGGCAGGTTTGTTGATGATAGTGAGGAGGGAAACATCCAGATGCTCATTAGTAGAAGAGTAGTTAAAGAGTGTATGGTAAAGCCATAAAGTTGAATACTATGCAGCTATTAAAGGATGAAGTACATATAGTTTCATATCATTTATAATATATAAGTGAAAAGTTTTTCAAGGAATAAGTGAAAAAGAGTAGTTTCAGAATAATTCTTCTATTCCTTATACATGTATGAATGTACATATACATGCATATTGTGTTTACATATAAATATGTGAGGACATAGGAAAAATAACGAAAATAAAAGTACTAAACTTTGGGGATGGGTGGGATGGGGTGAGAGACACAGATCACATTTTTAGTCTTTTCAATTAGGTATAGTTTTAACTTTGTATGACGAAAGTCCACTTACACACATCTTGTATAATACAGGAGAATGAAACATAATAGAAGAATAGCTACTGAAGAACTCAAAGACCAGGAGGCAGGTTGCTTTCTTGACAAATGCTCTTAATATTGAATTCCTGCGACTTTAGAACTGTTTCAACGCAAAGACGTGAAGCATTTTAATTCGTTTAATATGGCTAGCAAAATCCTGAAACCAAATCTAACAAAGATAACACAGGGATAACACAACACTTACAATTCATGCTCAGAAGCACAGATAGAAGCATTTAAAATAAAGTGCTGGGAAATCCAGCTAATAATGAAGTACTGTTTCTTCTAAAAATGCAAAAGTGATTTAATACTTTGACAAATATTAATGGTTTTTATAGGTTAAAAGAGACAAAGCATGTGATCATTTAGAGGTGACTTTTCCACCTATGGACCTATTTGTTTAAAAAAATTTTATTGAGCCGGGGATTATTCTAAATTCTGGTATAAAGACAAATACAAATATGATAAAGTATGAAGGAGTGTTTAGATAGGGGAAGTCCTAGATATGAAACAAATAGACAATCAAGCTTCTATCTGATAAAAATAGAAGACAATATTCATGTTAGGGAAAACCAGGAGTATTCCTATTCAAGTTGGAAGCAATACAATCAATTATTCCCATTATTAGAGCTGTATTCAATAAGTACTAACCAATGCATAGGCTATATAAAAGAAATGTCATATATATTGGAAAGGAATATTATAATACACAATTATAATTATTCGTATGTTTATATGATTCTCTACCTTGAAAACTGAAGATAATCAGTTGAAAAAGTATCAGGAGATAGAGATAGGCATTTGGCAAGGTGGTAAGTTACAAGAAAAATATAGAGCTTTCCTGTGTACTAGAAACAGCCAGTTATCATATGTATATAATGAAAAAGGATGTCATTGTAATAGCAAAAGCAACATAGCAGGCCCAGGCACAAGTAACGGAAAATTCACAGGACTTATAACAAGAAAATGATAAACTCTTTTTAAGAATGGAAAAGAAGTCTCAACCATATTTCTAGAGGAAAATACTCAGAAAGATGTCAGTTCTCCCTAAATTATCTTTCTATAATCTCGATGCAATTCTAACAAAAAACAATAATGTAATTTGAGAAAGAATTGAAAAATAGTTCTTATTTAAAACTTTAATCTTTATTTTTGTTAAAGTCATACATATTCACTTTAAATATGCTGAGTTCTGCTAACTTTTAACAGCAATCTACAGCTTTGCACTTTCTAGCTTCTAATTCTCATTTCCAAAGTAAGAGATTTCCAACAGTTTAAGCAGTTTTTACTGGTATTTGCATCCATATTTTCAAATAAGCAGATTTTTCTGCTACTTAAGTTTTGTTTTTCTTTTTCAGTTTTGAATATTATCTATTGACTTCCTACTATTGAAGATAGGATTTAATTTCCTTATTCACTCCTTGAACCCCAACCAATCTCCCTCCTCCAACTCAAATACACACCACGCAAATGCACAGTCATTTCATCTTCTTTGGTTCTATTCATATATAATGTTAAAATTAGAACATCTATATAAATATCATTCACAGGTGAGTCTTACAATATTCCACAATTTCCTTTCATAGTGGAAATGACACACTATTTCTTCTAAAAAAATGCAAAAGTGATTTTTAAAGACAAATATTAATACTTTTCATAGGTTAAAAGAGACAAAGCTTTTCTAGAAAAGCTAATAATTACTTCATTTTTAAAAAAATTGCTTTGTGGCCAGGCATGGTGGCTCATGCCTGTAATCCTAGCACTTTGGGTGGCTGAGGCTGGCACATTACCTGAGGTCAGATGTTCACTCCAGCCTGGCCAACATGGCGAAACCCTGTCTCTACTAAAAATACAAAAATTAGCTGGGCATGGTGGCATGCGCCTGTAATCCCAGCTACTTGGGAGGCTGAGGCAGGAGAATCACTTGAAGCTAGGAGGTGGAGGTTGCAGTGAGCTGAGATCATGCCACTGCACTCCAGCCTGGGTGACAGAGTGAGACTCCATCTTGCACACAAAAAAAGTTGCTTTGTTATTGATATTAATATTGTAATCACCCAGTAGGTTCTTTTTGACCCCTGCACAGATAAAACCAACTCACTGAGACAGTGGTATTGCCATAGAGAAAGTTTAATTAACGTAGAGCTAGTCAAGCAGAAAATGGGAATTTATTACTCAAATTAGCCTCATTGAGAACTCAGAGGCCACGGTTTGTATGGATAGTTCGGTGGGCAGGGGTTCAGGGAATGAGTGCTGTTGGCTGTTTGGGGATGAAATCATTGGAATGTGGAAGACGGTCCTTGTACACTGAGTCAGCCTCTGGGTGGGGGCTGCAGGACCAATTGAATCATAAGTTGTAGGTCCAGGTGGAGTCAGTTGGTTGCCAGAATGCAAAAGTCTGAAAATCATCTCAAAAGACTTAGGTTTTACAATAGCGATGTTATCTATAGGAGCAATTGAGGAAGTCACAAATCTTGTGACTTCTGGCCACATGACACCTGAGCAGTAAGGAATTATAGAAAAGCAAGCTAGGGCGCAATGACTGGTTATCATTTAACTATGCCTATATTTTAGCAAAATTCAGACCCTTATAATCCTAATCTCATGGACTTTCATTAGTCTTACAAAGGCAATTTCAGTCTCCAGACAAGGAGGGGGAAGTTTTAGGGGGGGACTATTATCATCCTTGCTTGGCCTACACCCAGGATGAATGAGGACAGCTAGCCTATGAGGCTAGAAGCAAGATGGATTTAGCCATGCTACATTTCTCTCAGTCATAAACTTTGCAAAGGTGGTTTTAATACAAGGGACAGAGCTAAAAGGGAGTAGAGAGTAAGAATGAAAGTAAGAACCCTGTAATACATTCAAGCACTTAAGGAAAATTTAAGAACTCTAGTTCTTGAACATATGCATTTTGAATCCATCCTTCCACTCCACAATGGATTTGTCTCTTTCTAGACTCACTGTCCTGCTGTGTTTCAGGACATTCCTTTTATTGTCTTCCTGGGAACACAACCTCTTTGTTTGATGTTGGCACTCCCATTTGCTGGATTCCATGTCTTCCTCTCTCATGGTTTACACCCTTGTTTGTGGGGGCACTTTATTGAGTGGATTGCAGGGAACTGTGCCACAGAACTGACCTAGGGAGGAAATGCTACTGCCACTATCCCAACAGGGGCTAGAGAAAACTGCTGCTGCTTCTGCCTCTCCCAGCTCAAACCAATTACTTGTATCCTCTGGGAAATTTGTGCTCCCATGACTGCTCTAACCAAAGCTTGGAAGCCTCTGCAGTCATCTGTGCCTGTGAGTTAAAACTGTACCTGGTATTGTGTTTTAAAATCAATCTGTTAGACCTGTTTCTTTAAATACATCTTTATAAGCTATGTTTTTAAATTTTAAGAAATGTTAATGTTAAAATAAATTTTCTCCATTCTATTTACACAGATTGGAATAATTTGAGCTTGATCAAGTGGTACCCAAACGCATTCTCATCAAGTTGGTGAGTAAAAACAACCTGTGATGACAAACTTAGTTTATAATTTTAAGTTAACATACACAGTTTTTTTTTATGATCGTCATTTGACCAAAGGAGATAGTCCTTGATGTTTCCTCTTAATAATTATCCCTGATGTTTATTAGTGATGTTTCCTCAAGGATATCCTTTATCACTGATGTTTTCTCTTAGTAATTTTCCATCCACTGATCATCCCTGTTCCCAACCCTGCTCCATGATTATAAATCCCCACTTGTACTTGAAGTCAGAGTTGAGTTTGATCTCTCTTCCTCACTGTGAGACCCTATTACAGTGGTCCATATACTTATTGCTAAGATCTCCCCTGCTTTGAATAAAGTCTGCTTTACCACCTTTAACAAATGTCATGAATAATTTTTTCTTTAACCATACTAATCTATATCACATGGTCTAATTGCAAGTTTGTAAGTCAACATTTTATAAAAATAAACCTTTGTAGGGTAGAAGAGAGAAAGCTTCCCCTTCACCCTCTGAAGACTCACTGAAAATAAACTTATGAAAGGAGGATTAATAAGAGAAAAAGGCATACAAAATTTATTTAATGTGCCCTGGGGGAATCATAGGACAGTGATTACTCTAACCCAATGAGATCCAGCTGGTTATATACTCCTCTTCATAGGGGAAATGGAGATGAGGAGTAGGGTATAGGAGTAAATTATTTGCAGGGGAAACGAATGAGTCCCAAGAACAATGGCCTTGGGCAAAGTTCCTGTGAGCTCTGGAGGAAGTGGCTGCAAGGTGAGAGGCAGAACTTCATTGTGAACAAAGGTTGTCTTACGCAGATAGAGTCTCCCAGTTAATTTCTTGGAGTTGCTCTCCAGAATAGATTAAAAGTCTGTCTGTGTGTGGGAATGACTCCCAGCCTTCTCTATGAGAATGACTCTTCTCCAGTGGTTAATCTTTCCTGGCTATTTGATGAGAGATTCCTAGGGGTGAGTCTTAGGACAATTGCATTTCTTTTGATTAAAAAAAAAAAGCTTTCTTAGTCAAATAAGGAAGTTCCAGAGATAATCCCTCCTGGTTCTTTGGGAAAGAAAGAGAATCCCAGACAGGGGTTTTGGGGGAAGGTCAGGGAGAGATTGGTTTTGAGGCTTATTTCTCAGCCTTTTCAATTTTCTTTAATTCAAAGTACTCGGCATGCCAACATGCCATATTTTGTGGTACTGCTTTTTGTGCCTCAGCAAGGTAAATAAAAAGGGTTAGATTTGTAAACCAGAAAGTATCTGAGAAAAATCTCAATCAATTTAGACATTTATTTTGCTCAGTTAAAGACATGCCCATGACAGTCTTAGAAGGTCCTGAGTGCCATAGTTAGGGGTTTTATTTTCTGTATGCCAACACTTTCAAATATTAAAAATAAGCTTTGTCCTTAGCAAACTGACCTAAGCAGAAACTCAACGTTTTGGAGATAAGATACAAAAAAACTGTAACTTAGATTTCTTAGAAATAGGTATGTACATAATTGATAAATATTACTTATATATTTGTAAAGTTGTAAGAGCTGTCACCAAGAGTAAACAGACTTATTTTTTACGTTTATTAAAAGTTAAGATTTGTTTCTACTATTTGAGAAACATTTGCTGTCAAATGCTCAACTAAAGAATATCTTTAATATAATGATGAAACTATTTTCTGCAAGTCCATGGGTTTAAATAGTTTAAATAGACGGGTGATAATATGAATGAGATGGAGACCCATCAATCTGATACTTAGCTTTAATTTTCCAGTTGTGGATAGCAAATTCTCTTCCTGCTGGAATAAAAGCATGAAAAAATTTTCCTAATCTCAGAATTGAGACCAGGTGACTTTTATGTTAATATCAGTCATTCTCTCTTTGGGGTAATCTGTGACAACATTGAGAAAAGGAGATTGGTTTTAAGGGTTTGGAATACAAATGAGGATGAAGAAAATTAAGAAATAAGGAATTATGTGATGGTAGTAGTGGCTTCAGGCACTGTACCACTTAAATTCTACAAAATTAATTAGAGAACAGAGTTGTATTTTCATGTTACAAGTTAGACCAATTTTGAATCTGAATATTATCCATTAGTAATTATTGAATTTTTATTTTTTTGTTTCAAATTTGGAACAATGTTACTTTGAAAGATGCATAAGGAAAAAATAGAATTGCAGGACAAAATTTAGAGACATTTCTCTGAGTTTCCTTTACCTAGTGCTAAGGGTTGAATGTTTGTTCCTTCCAAAACTTATGTTGAAATTTAATTGCCATTGTGATGGTTCTGGAAGGTGGGGCCTCTAAAAGGTATTTAGGTTATGAGTGTTCCACCCTAATGAATGAACTAACACTGTAATCACTGTAGTGGATTTGCTCTCTCTTGCTCTTTCCTGCCCTCTTTTTGTCCTTCTGCCATGTGATACATTTTTGTTATGTGTGAAGTAACAAGAAGGCACCTCCTTGATCTTGAATTTCCAAGTCTCCAGAATTTTGAGAAATAAATTTCTGTTCACTATAAATTACCCAGTCTATGGTATTCTCTTATAGTAACACAAAACAGACTAAGAGACTTGGTTATATATCCAAGGCGACAATGGTGGTGAGGGTCATTGGAATGGCTGAGGGGGCCACAGTTCTATAGTAAGACTTCTGATCTTGGCTGTGTCCAAGAGCCCGTCACAATATAATTTGCATTTGTGAGATGATCTGAGCTTGAAATTTAAATAATTCCAGATGAGAATAGGCAGCAGAGGAGGATACAGTGAGGTTGATTGTGATCCTCCTTGATGCAGGATTGGTAAACACAGAATGGGGGAAGGGATGCTCAAGATGATCAAAATAATCATGCCACCTCTGCCATTCGCAGGCCAAAGAACTAGTTCTGCATAATTGCGATGTTTACTTCTAGGGTTATGATCTTCTTAGTCTATAACTTTTTATTTTTTCATGATCTAACCATCTCTATTTTGAGCTTCCATTCTATTTGGTGGTAGAAAATTAATAGAATCCATTCTTCATTCTTTCAAGGTCTGGGGGTCCTTCCATGGGTCCTTGAGTTGCACTGAAATGTCAAATGGGGAGAATGTGGTCTCAGGACATCATCTGTCCTGTGTGGAATTTGCTGTGATCTAGGAATTATCTGGTCCCTGGTTGTCATTATTCTACTGTTGTGATTTCTACTATAATGTCCACATTCCTACAATGTTTCTGATTTTGTGTGGCTTATACTGCTGTGTCCCCTAATCATGGCTGCAAGTCCCCTCCAGGTCTACCAGTCCCCTCTCAGCTAAATTGCTCAGCTTTTAGGGGTAACTTTTGGATAATGTCTTGTGCCACTCTGGAGCCATGGGAATCTGGGGAGTTGTCTCAAGCCTTCTCTGCCTAGAGAGACAGCTGTATCATGGTATTTCAGGGTATCAGTTAAAATGTTTCCAGTTGTGAGTAACAAGAAACTTGTCTCAAGCTACCTAAGTGAAACTAGCTTATACTGTATAAGAATTCAAGAGGTGGTTGGGCCCAGTGGCTGATGCCTATAATCCCAGCATTTCGGGAGGCTGAGGCGAGTGAATCACCTGAGGTCAGGAGTTCGAGACAAGCTTGGCCAACATGACAAAACCCTGTCTCTACTAAAAATACAAAAATTAGCCAGTCCTGGTGGTGCATGCCTGTAATCTCAGTTACTCAGGCAGCTCAGACAGGAGAATCGCTTCAACCTGGGGGGCAGACATTTCAGTGAGCCGAGATCGCACCACTGCACTCCAGCCCAGGCACCAGAGCAAGTCTTGGCCTCAAAATAAATAAATAAATAAATAAATAAGAATTCAAGAGGTAAGGTGGGTTTCAGACTGTGCTGATCCAGCAGTTCAATAATGCAATTAAACACCCAGGTTCTCTGTGTTTCTCTACACTGCCTCTGTACTCTCACCTTTGTTCTTAAGAAGACTCCTGTCTTGGTTGTATGATAGCTGTAAGCAGAAAATAGGGATTTCTCTTTTATATCTAGTTGGTTTCTTATGATTCATACTTAAGAATGAAGAGTGTTACGAGAAGTTTCTGGTAAATCCCCCTTCATGTCTCATTGGCATAACTAGGTTGGATGACCGTTTCTGAACCAATTCTTAGAAAGACAAATGGGATTACTCTTAGATAAAAATCAGGCTGAACCCTGAAGCTGAGGTCACTTTGTCACTCATTGTCTCCTGTGGTACTTGGCTATGTAGTGGAGAGATGAATATCTGGACAAATTTAAAAATGTGTTAGGGAGAGAACAAGGAGAATGGATATTCTCTGGGCAGTACTATCGGTCAGAATTTAGTTAGGAAAATAAACCACAAACCACTCTAGGCATTTCAAGCAGATTGGATTTTAATAAAGAGAGTTAAGTGGCAAAATTATTGGAAGGGATAAAAGAGACAAAAGGAAGGGGATACGGTTATGTTAGTCAGTGCTTAGGAACTTCAGGAAGATGCTACTGCTGCTGCAGGAACCCACAACTGCACCATCTCTCATTCCTCTGAAACGATGCTTGTTTGTTCCTGTAGTTCCTACAGTATAGGAACAGGACCTGTAGTGCAGCTCAGTAGAGTGCAGGAACTGTAGTGCCGTTCCTATGGGGCACTGTGCTCCCAAGCTAAAGCCAGGAGAAGATGTGCCTCTGCCTTCCTTCTTCCCTTTCATTTTTTAATAAACAGATTTATTGAGATATAATTTATATACCATACAATCCAATCATATATATAATTCAAAGTATATAATTCAATGCTGTTAGTATAGTCACAGAGTTAAGAATCTATCACCACAATAAATTTTGGAACATTTCATTACCTGACATCACCCGTCAATCCCAGGCCTCTTGTACCTCACTCTCTGGCCCTGGGCAACCAGTAATCTGCTTTTTGTCCCTATAGATTTTCCTAATCTGGACATTTCATATAAACAGAATCTTACAATAAGTGGCCATTTGTAATGGATACTTTCACTTAACGTAATGTTCTCAGTGTTATTGTTCATTCATTCTTGTTGTAATGTGTCCATATTTCATGTGGTCTGATTACCAAATATATTCCATAGTATCAATATACCACATTTTATGTATCCATTCATTAGTTAATGAACATTTGGGTATTTTTACTTTTTGGCTATTGTAAATAATATTGCTATGACCATGCACGTAAAAGATTTTGTGTGAAATTATATATGTTGAGTATTGACTTTAGAGTGGAATTACTGGTTCATATGGTAACTCTAACTTTTTGAGGAATTGCTATGCTGATTTCCCAAGCAGCTGCCCCATTTACGTTCCCACCAGCAATATATGAAGCTTCCAATTTCTCCACATTCTCACTGACAGTTATCTGTTTTTTTAAAACAATTTTATTATTGCCTTCTTACTGGCCATGAAGTGATATTCCATTGTGTTTTTGATTTGCATTTCCCTAATGTTTAATAATATTGAACATTTTTTCTTGTGCTTATTAGCCATTAGTATATCTTTTTCGGAGAAATGTCTGTTCAGATGCTTTATCTAGTTTTTAATTGGATCATTTGTCTTTTTACTACTTACCAATAATAGTGTGTTCTAGATACAAGCACCTTGTCAGATATATGACTTGCAAATCTTTTGTCTTATAACATAGGCTGTCTTTTCACTTTTTCTTAATGCCCTTTGCTATATGAGAGTTTAAAATTTTGATGAAGTCTAATTTACCTGTCATTTTTTTTTGCTGCTTGTGCTTGAGGTATCATATATAAAAATCTATTGCCAAATCTGAAATCATGAAGATTTACTCTCTACGTTGCCGTCTAAGAATTTCACAGATCAGTAGGTACAATCAGGTCTCAGATTCACTCTGAGTTAGTTTTGCGTAGGATGTCAGGTAGATGTTCCACTGCATTTTTTGCGTGTGGCTATCCAGCTGTCCTAATACTTGCCTTTGATCTCGTGCAAGTCCCTTCCACCGGCAAGTCTGGAACCAAAAAAGGAGATTGGAAAAAGCAGTTTCCAGACATCTAGCCCTGTGATAAAAGAGAGAGTTTACAAGGGTGGGGGCCAACCCGCAGTATTTAGCACACTACCGTAAACATCAGGCTTCTGTCGGGGTTGCCGTCTCCTGGGTTTCTAGACAGAAAGCAGGCCACACGCCTCGTTTTGTTCAAAGATTCTAAACTTATCAAGGATCACTTTATCACCCCCAGATCTTGGTATGGATACAGAATGTAGGATCCCAGCTCACTCTATTTTATTTCTCTCATCTCTGTTCTTCCCTCTCCCTAGTCCAGAGAATTCTAAAATTGAGCCTAAGAAAAACCCTGGCCTGTATCTTTCCAGCTCTTTCTGCCTTATATGCTTTTGTTTTTTATCTCTATCCCTTTCTTTTCTTAGATTGGATCCTTAAGTAAAACTGCCTGAAAAGGAGGGTCTTGGTAGAGGGAGGAAAATTTTGTTATTAACTAATACTTTGAAGTTTTATCCTGCCATACATGGGTGTAAATAGAGATTAATGGGTGTGTGGTGGGGCAAATTATTATAGTACTTGTTGAAAGTAACAATAATAGCCATATTATGACAAAAAAGTAACGATAAAAAAGTTTTGCTTCTTTAAGAAATATATGTGTATGAGCGTACGAGGTGTTGTCTACCTTTAAAGGTATATTGCTTTGCTTTTCTTAATTCAAAACAATTTGGAACATACTATGATAAGCTTTTAAAAGAAGGAAAGAAAATCTTCAAGGTACAAGATTATTTTAGACTTGAGTATTAGACAATAGAAAGTGGCCCTTTGCCTGACAGGTTGGGAGGATGTGTTCATGAATGTGATGCAGTGTGTCAGAGACGGGAATAAGATTTGGTGAAGGAAGAGAGATTCTTGGGGGATGATAAATAATTATGGATAAGAAGCTAAAATTAATAGATAAGCAGGACATTCATGCCTTTGCTAGAGATTTCCAGTTATGACTAAGCAGGTATTAGAGGGTAATTTGGCAATGGATTTACAGTAGTATTTTATAATGAACCATAGCATACTAATATAGACGAAACTGTTTAAACATCTTGGGAGACTTTAATTTATTCAGCTTAAGAGCTTAGTTGAAGGGAAAAAACAGTGGAACGTAAGCTGTAGGATTGCTTTTCCTGAATTCTAAATTTAGCTTATTTCTAAACATATTTCTAATCCTCTATGCCAGGAATATTTTCTTAAAAATGCATTTGAATTGTATAATCTGATCACCTTTATTAATACAGGGATCTGAACAGACATAAACATGCTTACTGTATTTTACTGTGTCAGTTTTTAGGCTAGGTAATCCTGCAAATGATTAGTTAATTACATTCTGTTTGATTACCAAGGTACTTAACTTAAATCCAGGATGATCATAAAAGGTGAGTAAATCTTCAGTGACAATAATGGAGATTCCACACATGGTTGCATTTGAGAAGACAAAAGGAACTGCATCAAGTGTCCAGAGTCTGCACAATGTAATTCCCATTACATTATGATAGAAATTTAAAAGGAATAGATTATGGGAAGAGCTAAAAATTCACAGCCACTGTTTTGGGTCTGTATGATCCAAAGATAAGTAGTATTCCTCACCAAACTGATTCTCTTATGAAAGTAGGTGGGAAACTTCCCATTACCAGTGGTATAAATTGCCCCTCTCCCTTTTCAGTTTAGGCCCAGACGACCTTACATTATGTATGGGTGTAAATGAAGTACCTTTTTTTTTTTTTAGAAAAAGAGAAAAAAGGAGAAAGAAAGAGCAAAAGAAAGAAAAAAAAAAGAATGAAAGAGAGAAAGAAACAGGAAGAGAAAGAGGGAGAGAGAATGGGATTCTTGTTTTATTGCCCAGGCTAGAATGCAGTCAAAAAATGGATATTAAAAACCTCTTTTATGGCAATAATTGTGCTTAACAATGGAGACAGGAAGGAATAGGGGATGAAAATAACAACAAGCAGCCAACCAATATTTTATTTAAACCTGTGAGATGCTATGCAATTGCTGAGGAGTGATTTACTTCCAATTATGTGGTCACTTTTAAAATAGGTATAATGCGATACTGAGGAAAATGTATGTTTTGTGGATTTGGGGAGGAGAGTTCGGTAAATATTTGTTAAGTTTATTTGTTCCAGGTCTGAGTTCAAGTCCTGGACATCCTTGTTAATTTTCTATCTCATTGATCTGTCTAATATTGACAGTGTAATGTTAAAGTCTCCCACTATTATTATGTGGGAGTCTAAGTCTCTTTGTAAGTCATTAAGAACTTGCCCTATGTATCTGGGTGCTCCTGTAATGGGTGCGTATGTATTTAGGATCATTAGCTCTTCTTGTTGCACTGATCCTTTCACCACCATGTAATGTCCCTCTTTGTTTCTTATGTGCTTTGTTGTTTTAAAGTCTGTTTTATCAGAGACGAAAATCACAGCTTCTGGTAATGCTAGCTGGTTGTTTTGCCCATTAGCTGATGTAGATTCTTCATTATGGTGATGCTTTTTAACTTTTGGTATGTTTTTGGAATGGCTGATACTGGTTGTTCCCATCTATGTGTAGTGCTTCTTTCAGAAGCTCTTGTAAAGCAGGCCTGGTGGTGATGTAATCTCTGAGTACTTGTTTGTTCGCAAAAAAATTTATTTTTCCTTCACTTATGAAGCTTAGTTTGGCCGGATATGAAATTCTAGGTTGAAAGTTCTTTTCTTTAAGGATGTTGAATGTTGGCCCCCACTCTCTTCTGGCTTGTA
>PVKP010017483.1:0-46040 GCA_004027715.1 Plecturocebus donacophilus
TGTGGGGATGGGACCAGCCGCGCCCGACCAAAAGGGCACCACCCAGTCCCGCACACTCCGCACCGAGAAGTGCCGCACCGGCCAAAAGAGTCGCGCTGGCGACCTGCGTGGCTCCCTCGCCGGGAATCTCCCAGTCCGTGGGCATCAAATATTCGTCTGCATTTGCGGCTTCCACTCGCTCTCTGCGCCCTCACCGCGAGCCACAATCCCGAGCTGCTGCTACGTGGCCATTTTGGATCTCTCTCCGCCTGGGGATGAAGTTTTTCTGTTTTTTAGTTTTCCTTTGGCGGACGCCGGTTCCCCTCTTCCCGGGTTTGCTGCGCCCGCTGTGAAACTCTCCGTCCTCAGCGCTTCCAATTGCTGTTTTCCTTGTGGGGATGGGACCAGCCAAGCCCGTCCGTCCCGCACACTCCGCACCGGGAAGCGCCGGGCTGGGTGCCGGCAAAACAGCCGCGCCGGCCAAAAGAGTCACGCCGGTGACCCGCGTGGCTTCTCCGCCGGGAATCTCCCGGTCTGTGGGCAACAAAAACTCGTCGGAAAGTGCGGCGTCCACTCGTTCTCTGCGCTTTCACTGGGAGCTACATTCCTGAGCTGTTGTTAGTCGGCCATCTTGGATCTCCTGATCTCAGAACAAATTATTTTCTTATCTAGTTCATTCAGCATTTCTGTTAGCAGTTATTAGTACCTGTTAATTATAGCAGCTTTCTTTGGAATAGAGATAGTTTTAAATTAAAAGGAAACTGAGTTACCTCCTTCTGAATAAAGAACACTGTGATTGCCTAAGAGTATAAAATTAATCTGAATAAAAATGCTTATTTTTTGCGTTTTTTTCTTTACATAAAATTTAAGAGACTGTAAACCTTTTATTTATCAAGATATTTTCTTTCTCTTGATGGACCTACCAATATATTAGCAATAGGAGTCCTATTGGATAAAAATCTGTATAGTATTCAGACATACTCCACTAGGTGCTTCAGATGTAGTAAAATAAGAAATAAATCTTGCCCTTAAAAAACTTAGATTCTAGTGGGATAGATAAAGCGCGTGTGCATTAAATTAAAATATCAAATGTAAAGTGTTAAATGCCGTTAGGAAGTATAGATAAGGTATTCTGGGAATTTTGAGAGTAGAAGGATTGCTTTCAGTACCAAGCAAAAAGAATTGGCAAATAATATGACATTTCAATAGAATTATAAAGGCTAGTAGGGTTTGCTAGAAATGTTAATTAGGATATGCTAGATTATGCAGCAGACAAAAAGAATCCCACATTTTTAGTCAATTAACACAAATTGATTTCTCATTCATGTTACATATTAGTACAGGTTGACAGAGCAGCTCTGCTCATTACAGTCACTTGGGGACCCAAGCTGATGGAGGTTTTATTTCAACATATGTGGTACACAGCATAGTAGCAGAAAATGCCACAAATGGCACACTGACTTTTAAAATCAAATCTGGAATTTGATACATTCCACTCAAGACCATATTCCTCGGATGACATAGTCAAACCTAACTTTGAGAAGCCAGGTAAGTGTAATGCTACCACCATGTGCTACCATACTTCGAAAGTCTTTCTGGATTCATTCCAGGATTCGTGGAAATCCTTGGAGAGAGACAGAACATACGTACAATTTATATGGAGGAAACTGAATAATAGTTTGAAACATAGTAATTGTTGTAGTAATAGCTGCTAATATGTTTTCTTCATTTTTTTCTCTTTGCTTTTTTTAAAATAGCCTTTTGGGGGTATTTTTGGTTATTTTGTTTGTTTTTTGAGCAGTTTTAGGTTTATAGAAAAGTGGAGTTAAAACTACAGATTTCCCATATGTCCCCTCATCCCTACCTCCTTCCCCTAGTTTCCTCTGTTACCATCGTGCACTGGTGTGGTACATTTGTTAAAAATTGATGAGCTAGTATTGATACATTATTATTAACTAAAGTTTGTAGTTGACATTAGAACTTGCTTTTTGTGTCACACATTCTGTGGATTTTGACAGTTGTATAATGACATGTCCACTATTACTGTGTCATACAGAATAGTTCACTGCCATAAAGATCTCCTGTGCTCTTCCTATTCACCACTCCCTCTCGACTGTCAAACCACTGGCAACCTCAGACCTTTTTGCTGTCTCCATAGTTTTGCCTTTTATAGAATGTCATATAGTTAGAGTCATATAGTATGTAGCCTGTTCAGTTTGATTTATTTCCTTAAAATATGCATTTAGGGTTTATGTCTTTTCTTGGCTTGAGAGCTCTTTTTATTTTAATCAATGAATAATATTCTGTTGTATGGATATGCTCCTATTAAAGATGAGAAAGAGAGTATGTGTAAACATTGTTTTGTACACAACAGTCTTGTTTGTTTCCAAGTTTTGGTATTACGTATAAAGCTACTATAAACATTCAGATTCAAGTTTTAAAGTGGGCACCAGTTAACTTAGTTGGGAAATACCAAGGAGTTCAATTACGGGATTATATGGTAAGAGTACATTTAGTTGAGTAAGAAGCTGCCAAACTGTCTTCCAAAATGGTGGCATCATTTTGCATTTCATCTCACAACAGTGAGAGTTGTTGTTCCATATCTTTGCCAGCATTGGTGCTGTCAGTGTTTTAGACTTTAGCCATTTTAACATGTGGGAAGTGCTATCTTGTCATTGTCATTTGCAGTTTTGTAAGGACATGTAGCGTAGAGCACCTTTTCATATGCGTATTTGCCTTATGTACATCTTCCCATGAGGTATCTGTTCACATCTTTTGCCAGTTTTTTAAATTGGGTCATAAAATTTTTTAATTTTAAAGAGTTATTTGTATAGTTTGAATGCTAGTCCTTTATCAGATATGTGTTTTGCAGGTATTTTCTCCAATTTGCAAAATATTAACCACTGTTTTTTACAGAGTAGAAGTTTTTTATTTTAATGAAGTCCAGCTTAATTTTTTTCTCTTAGTGAATTATGCTTTTGATATTGTGTCATCAAACCTGTGGTCACCTAGATTTTCTCCTATGTTATTTTCTAGGAGTTCTATAGTTTTGCATTTTACATTTATGGCTGTGATTCATTTTGAGTTAATTTTTGTGAAAGGTGTTACGTCTGTACCTAGATACTCTCTCTCTCTCTCTCTCTCTCTCTCTCTCTCTTCTCTCTCTCTCTCTCTCATCCGCTCTCTTTTTAACATTTGGAGGACCATATGGTCCAGTACTGTTTGTTAATATTGAAAAGTCAATTGATGTCTTATGTTACAGCAGTGGACCACTGGAATTTTTTCTTGTTGAGTTTTTTGGGTTCCTTTAAAAAAATTTTTTTATTGTGTATATTTAAGGTATACAACATGGTGTTATGGGATATGTATAGATGGCAAAAATGTTATTGAAATGCAAGTTAGCATATCCATCATCTCACGTAATTACCAATTTTTTGGGGGGAGGGTTTTGGCAAGAATAGGTAAAATTTAAATCTATTCATTTTGCATGAATTCCAAATACAGTACAGTTGTATACCTGTAGCCCTCATGTTGTACATTTTATCCCTAGACTTTTTAATCTTAAATATCTGCTGCCTTACATCCTCTGACCTCTACTTCCCCATTTTCTCCCCACTAATAACCGCTGTTGTATTCATAATTGAGATTTTTTTTTTTTTTTAGATTCCACATAAAAGTGAGATCATTCAATATTTTTCTTTCTGTGGCTGGCTTGTTTCACTTAGTCTTGTGTCCTCCAGGTTCATCTGTGTTGTGGCAGATGGCAAGATCTCATTCTTTTTTAGGGATGAATAATACCCCATTTATTATACCACAATTTCTTTATCTATTCGTCTGTTAATGGACAGTTAGGTTGTTTTTGTATCTTGGCTGTTGTGAATAATGCTGCAGTGAACGTGAGAGTGCAAGTATCTTTATGAGGTGGTAATTTCA
The DNA here is from genome assembly GCA_004027715.1 of Plecturocebus donacophilus. NCBI lineage: Eukaryota > Metazoa > Chordata > Mammalia > Primates > Pitheciidae > Plecturocebus > Plecturocebus donacophilus. The sequence goes on from PVKP010017483.1 coordinate 3,913, forward strand.
TTTCCTTTGAGTATATTCCCAGAAGAGGGATTCTGGGTCATATGGTTGTTCTATTTTTAATTTCTTTAGAAACCTTTATAGTGTTTTTTTTAATAGTATAATTGTAATACCAACTTACATTCCTACTAACAGTGTACATGAGTTACCCTTTTCTCCTCACGCTCGCCAACATTTGTTATCTTTTGACTTTTTGATAATTAGCCATCCTAATGAGTATGAGATGGTATCTCATAGTGGTTTGTATTTGTATCTCCCTGATAATTAATGATGTTGAGCACCTTTTCATATACCTGTTGATGATGTTTATCTCTTCTTTGGAGAAATGTCTATTCAAGTCGGAAATTTAAAACATAATACCATTTGATTTGGCACCAAAAAATGCATAAAATTCTTAGGTATGAATCTAACAAAATATACACAAAATCTCTATAAGAAAAACTACAAAATTCTAATAAAAGAAATCAAGAACTAAATAAATAGAAAGCTATTCCATGTTCATAGATAGGATAAATTAACATTGTCAAGATGTCAGTTCTTTTCAACTTAAACTATAGATTCAGTGCAATCCCAATCAAACTCTCAGCAAGTTATTTTGTGGATTTTGATAAACTGATTCTAAAGTTTATGTGGAAAGGTAGAAAACCCCGAATAGCCAACATAATATTGAAGGAGAACAGTCAGAGGACTGACACTACGCAAATTTAAAACTTACAGCTACAGTAATCAAAACAGTGTTGTATTTGTGAAAGAATAGACAAATAGGTCAATTAGACAGAATAAGGAGCCCAGAAATAGACCCACATAAGTATAGTTAACTGATATTTGACAATAGAGCAAAGGCAATTTAGTAAGGAAAATATAGTCTTTTCAGTTATGTTTTTAATGCAAAATGATTGGGCATTAGATTAAGACCATATCATAAAGGGTTGTAAATATTACATAATGAGTTTAAACACTGAAAATCTGTTTGGGGCCTTTTAGAGGATGTTAGGGATCAAAAGAGGACAGGAAAAGCTACTATCTGTAGTACTTCCCCTAGCAAGGCACTCCTTTTTCAAAATAGAACATGCAATCTGAAGTTCAGGGCAGTGTCCCTACTGTAAACTTTTCATCTGCCCACAGTTCTGCTAATTATACACTTGGATCTCCTCAACAGCAAACACATCTTTATATTATATCGCACATATTATAGCATAAAACAGTTCCTCCTGGATGCTTATCTACAAAACACAACAATTGCAGCATACAGTGATAGAAAAAAAAAGTTTTAGTTTATGGAGGAGTTTGTGGGAAATAATTTTGGAGTTTGAAGTCTTTTTAAGGTAAGGACTAACCTGGATCAGGTAACCCAAGTGAGGAATTTAAGGATATTAATCACTGAAGTAGAAAGCTGCTAAGTAGTAAGAGGTGTTGACAAATTAGTCTTCCCACTTTAATTCCTTTTCAAAGACTTACCTAGTTCCCACTTCATTTCCTTATCAAAGACTATCTAGTGCTTGGGAAATTTCTCTTGTTTTGTCAAGGGTCAGAATTTGAAATAGTTAATCCATTTAAAAGATTTCTTAGGACAATGTTCTAAGTTTAAAATGATGAACTTTCCAGTAGACTTGTAGAATGTAAGTTGTTTAGAAACTGAGCACCGCCTGTATTTTCAATTCAAGAAAGACTTTAATATCTAGTTTATTAGTGAACATTTAGCTATTTTTAAAAGACATATCTTTAAATCTATCAGAATTATAGAATTTAATAGCTAATATGGACCTGAAATATCATCTAGAGAGACTTACAAACTTTTTAAACAAAAGATTCATTTTGTATTGTTTGCTTATACAATTTGAAGATTTCATAAAGCATGCTGATAATTTTTTCTGTTGTATTTTTAGATTTAAAGAGTTAATCAGTATCCACTAAATTGATTTTACTGACACTTACATGGTTAGATAATTTGAAAAATATTGATCTAGTCCAAGTGCTTTATTTTACAGATGAAGAAAGTGAGACCCAGAGAGATAACCTCAGAGTAGCCACGGGTTACACAGATTTTTAACAGCTAGTTAATTACGGAGCTATGACCAGGTCAGTTCTGGTCGGTGTTGTTTCTGCCATCATTTATTGGTTTGATCTATCATTAAGCACTTCAGAAATTATCATAATCTTATCATTAAATCTATTCAGTAATTAAAAACAAGTTTAGTGCTGAAAAGTAATACGTAAAATCATTTTGCAAAAAATTGTGAGTAAACTCAAACTAAAGAAGGATACACAATGAATAATTAGATAGAGCAACACATAGATCACCAAGCAAACTTTCTCAAAAGACTGAATGCATTCTTATATGTGTGTAATATGAATACTTGCAAATAAACATGCTGATATATTTGTCCTCTGGCAATGAAATCCACCCCTTTCTTAACTTGACAGACCCTTCGAAGGTCTCTAACTTCCCCTCAGCAATATCCCTCATTGCATCTGATACAAGGTGTTTCCTGGGAAGTTAGTTTCTTAGATGTATTCAGTGTCCCTGTACTTTTAGTCAAATAGTCTCCTTCAAGAATACAGACTTGGAAACAAATTATTTAGGTAACTGTGTAAGAGTTGAGCAAGTGACTTACTTGCTCTGTGCCTCAGTTTTCTCATGTTAAAATGGAGATGATAATACCTACTTATTAGGGTTTGGGGGCAAGGTGGGTTCTTTTGTCTGTTTATTCTAATCTAGTGATGATGATAGTAAACCTGACCAATACCTAATTCGCTTTTCTGTTTAGTTGCACATATCCACAGGGAAAAGAAATGAAATGTATTCATTAAGATAAAGGTGAAAAATATATTAGTAATTAGTTTAATACTTCTGAAGCACTGGAAATAGCACATCTGTTGTGTTTTTATTTCTTTCTTTAAAGACCATTTAAAATTTTTTTGATATCATGCTGGCTTAACTATAATTTTTGGAAATGCTCTTTATTTTAAATTTAATTTTAATCAACGTTAATTTTCGCATTTTTTTTTTTTTTTTACAGTAAAGGAGTGTCCTTTTTTTCCCATTTAAACTTCATCTTCATTAAGGAGCAACGATTTCCTACATTGGCAATGTTAAATGTAACTATAGCTTTCAATTCATTGCCTCGGTTATATTTTCAGAGCCTGCTGTAAGAGATAAACCCATTGCAAATGAAGACAGTATTCATTTTCCTTCTACCTCAGGCCACACAGAATTGATTGGGGTAATAAAATGACAGCACCTTGTAATATACTGAAGCCTCTTTAATTTGAAAACCTGTTCTAACCTGATTCAAAGCTTGTTTAAAGCTAATTTATAGCTTACATAATTTTCAGCTGGCTGACCAAGGTAAAGGATGATGTATGAAAACAGATAAAGAAATAACATTCAGACATTTCTCGTTTAAGTCAACTGGTATTAAAAAGGAAAGAGAGAGAGAAGAAAAGGTAGAAAAAAAATTGGCAAGCTTTTGCTTTACATAAGTAACATTGTTGAAAATAGTTTACACTTCTGTCTTCTTTCAAACCTAGCTTCTTGTCCTTTCTTCCTGAGTTCTATTTGCATTTCTTATATGGTAAAATCCTTCATTTCTCATCACATATTAAGGTCAGTGTAAAGCTGGATGCAGTTAGCGGCTGTTGTGACTTCCACAGTGCCATATCTATTGTATGCCGTGGTGGCAGTGATGCTATTAAATAGTTCTGGTCTGTCAGATTTTAATTATAATTTTTTCTTCAAGATGCAAACTGAAGGTATTTAGAACGTTTTCTTTTTATTTGAGCTAAAATATCAGTATTAGGTCTTTTGCCTTCGGCTGTTTTTATCTCTTTATTTTATCATATTTAATCATTTAACTCACAAATAATATAACTACCAGAGTAAGTATTCTGTACTATGAATCAATACAGATTTTCAGAAATTTCATTTCAGCATTCACAATTAAGAAATGAATTACATGGCCGGGCATGGTGACTTACACCTGTAATCCCAGCACTTTGGTAGGGCAAGGCTGGCAGATCACAAGGTTAGGAGTTCGAGACCAGCCTGACCAACATGGTGAAACCCCATGTCTACTAAAAATACAAAAAATTAGCTGGCAGTGGTGGGGAGTGCTTGTAATCCCAGCTACTTGGGAGACTGAGGCAGGAGAATTACTTGAACCTGGGAGGCAGAGGTCGCAATGAGCCAAAATCACGCCACTGCACTCAAGCCTGGGCAACACAGTGAGACCCTGTCTCAAAAAAAAAAAAAAAATTACGTTTTCCTTTTTTATGTTTAAGTCTTTTGCATAGTTATTACTTTTTTACCTTAAAAGAAGTGGAGTATTGGCATGTCTTTTGCCATATTCTATTCTAATATCCTAGAAAGTGTCAAAATTTTCAGAAATGCATTTGTAATTCTTAATCATGTGTATTTTACTTTGTATACTATGAATGTTTTAGATATGTAGGCTAAAGAAAAAAGTGAATAAACAAATGTATATAAACATAGTTATATTATACCAAGAAATTCTGTAGTTTTAAAAAGATTCTCTAGATAGATATTAAGACCAGACATTTGTGGTCTAATTATGATGTCTACAGTCAACATGGTCATAATTATTTTAATTACTTAAAAATGTATAAAGTAGCACATGCTTATTATAGAAAATTGGAGAACAGTTAATATGTAAAGATAAAAATATTCAAGAAATAAGCACTACTAACATTTTGTTAAGACCTTAATATTGTAAGACGTATGCTATGCATTTTGAGTGGGGGCAAACACTGGTTCTTATGAGGGCAAAAATGCAAAATTACAGTGGTTTGTGACTCTCCACAGCTAAACCCTTTCCAAGAAAATTTTATTCTTAATATTTAATCTCAGATTTTTTTGTGTATTACACAAGCATTACTGACTTTGAATCCATGGAAAATACACAAAATATATACAACATTAATGCTACAGAACACGACAAATGACTGTGAAGGGAGGACTTTTGATCAATTGCTTTATTTAAAATTATTTTAGAAGAGGTGGTTAGTGCCTGCCAATTGGCTGCGATGTGAATACTTCTTATGCTTGATCTTAAGTGCTTTGTGTCTAACAACTCCACACGTTACTATAGTTAAGAGTTACTCTCTCTTACCATCCAAAAGTTTAAAAAGTAAGTTCAGCAAGAATGATTTTTAAGACAATAATTTTAATTTTTTTCATTTACTTTAGCTGGAACTACAGTTTTGTTGGTTTGAATGATTTTTTAAAACTTGATTTTACTTTATTATTCTCATGTTTACATAAATTGATAATGTGTATATATAATTTGATATATAACAATTTATATAAATAAATCATATTTAAAGTTACTCAGCAAATTTGGTTCTAAAGTGAAATGGTAATCACTTTTACATTTTAACTTAAAAACTGTATTGAGTTATTTATTTATTTATTTATTTTTTAAGGCTGATCACAAGGTTAGGAGTTCGAGACCAGCCTGATCAATATGGTGAAACCCCATGTCTACCAAAAATACAAAAAATTAGCTGGCAGTGGTGGGGAGTGCTTGTAATCCCAGCTACTTGGGAGACTTAGGCAGGAGAATTTTAAGGCTTTAAATTTTAAGGCTTTTTAAGAGTTTTGCTCATTGCCCAGGCTGAAGTACAGTGGCACAATGTGGCTCACTGCAGCCTTTGCCTGCAGGGTTCAAGCAATTCTCCTGTCTCAGCCTCCTGAGTAGTTAGGGTTACAGGTGCCCACCACCACACCTGGCTCATTTTTGTATTTTTAGTAGAGATGGGGTTTTGCCATGTTGGCCAGTCCCGTCTCAAACTCCTGACCTAAGGTGATCTGCCCACCTCAGCCTCCCACAGTGCTGGGATTACAGGCATGGGCCACCACCCCCAGCCTTACTGAGTCATTCTTAATCTTGTATTAAACAAAAAATTAACCTTTATACTTAGCTCTTTTCATATATAAAGTACAGCTATCCATATAAACAGAAGCAGATCAGCAGTGTATCTGTGGCATTAAAATTTCATGAGGAGGCAGTTAGGGAAAAATAGACTTCTTGGAAAGTGACAATGAAACTAAAAACAGTTGAGAATGGCATAATCAGCTTTTACATTACTTTATCCCTTATTATTCCATAGTAAACATTAAAAATTATTTTTAAGCAAAGCCAGTTTTGTGCCCTGCACACGAGCATACTACTAAACTAAGAAGTAAACAGTAGATTCACTTGTGTTAACAGCATCAATTGTGATAATTAAGCTAGGCAAGCAAATATTTGGCAGAATAAAGTAAAACAGTAACATATAAATCATATACTTAACATATTATAACAAATAATATTTTAATTTCTAAAGTTTATTTCACTTGCATGTCATTTGTGCAAGTTCTTTAAAGAGAAAAAAGATCGTGAAGTACTCAACTCTTAACATGAGGAGTGGGAATAGTGTATTTTTCACTGTATTTTCCTTGTTGTTACAGTTTGAAGACTTCTGTTATTTTACACTCAGCTTCATTGTCATTTGCTTCTCGGTCAGTAAAATTTAAACTCATTGACTTGAATCATAAAATATTTACAAATATTTTTAAATTTTTACTTTTTTTTGAATTTGGAACCCACATAGCTTAGGTGAACTTGGAACTCAAGTAACCTATCCAAACATGAACAGATGGTTATTACATTTTTTACCTATGTTGGTAGCTTGGGGAAGAATATGTTTCTAAAAACATCTTCTTTTTTCTTTTTTCCTCTGAATGAGTTTTAAAATATCTAATAAAACCTAAGGCCATGGAGATATTGTAAAAATCTCAGTGAGCAGGGAGGTCTGCAAATGACATTTTTGTTTTCATATTCACAATATTCACATTCATATGAAAAATTTTGTTTTACAGCAGAAAATTTTAAAAATATGTTCTTATAGTTTCACTGAAATTGACAGTAGTAAGCAATTTTGAGTAATTTAACTCAAAATTTGTCAGTATCATAGAAGTGAATTATTTATAATTTGTTTTAAATTTTACAGATTTATTAACATATTGAGAAAAAATGTTTAAATAATTTTGGTTGTTGTTTCTAAAAAGTAGGCATTTATCTATCTTTCACCATCTAGAATCACAGTTTATTTCAATGTATTTTCACCTGTATCTTCTGATATTTCGGGAGAGCTTAATACATGACTTAGTGTCATTTGTATTATATAAGAAGATTAATTTTACAAGTTCTTTTGTCAATTTGAATAACTTTACATATTGACATATGTAGAAACATAATCAAGTTAGCCTAATGGAGTTAACTAATTGTCACACTTTGATGAATGTTATATTGTGAGAAATTGAAGAGGAACAAATCATTTGCCTTTGCTTTGAAATCAAATTTAAAGGATTTTACCAAGTTGTATTATATTTTAATGAAGAGCATATCTATTTCACATTAATCCTAAAGTATTGGAGGTTTAAAAGGGAAGTCAAGTATGTATTATGTGTCAATAATTTACCTTGGTTTCTCAAATAAATGAAAAATAAATCACAAAAACTAGAAAATATGAGACAGGTAACTTTTGGTACTCTCTAAGGTACAAAAAGTAAAATTTAGAATTCATGAGAATTGAGTAAAATTTTCCATAGGGTATGATTTAATGTACTATTCCTAATAATGTACTAATGCATCATTGTGATCAGCAAGTCCATATAATAATGACATTGACTTTGATATTCTTGTCAGAGTAGTGGGAATGACCCAGCCTAACAGACTGGTTTGTTGGAACAGTTACTTCCAGAGATCTTTGACTAGAATACACAGTAAGAAATACATGTTACCCCATAACGTCCTACATGTTTCTACACAGCATTCTGTACACATGCCTAAATACACCTCTGTACACATTTCTATACATGACTACACATACTTGTATGCACAAACCTTCTCATACCCCTGCACACACCTGTACATATGTCTCTACAAACAACTCTACACATATTCAGAGAGACACTCCTACATAGCCCATTATACAAGCCTACCATATATACACATGCATACCTCCCCTACACTGAAATAAAACTTTTTTTAATCCTTACTGTGTCTGATATATCCTGTTTTATTCTACCTATTCAGTTTCACCTTTAAAACAAATGTTTTTCACAACTCAGTAAATCTACATTTTGTTTAGGCTAATGTGCACTGGCCATTATAGTACATTATGACTGATATGTAGGTCTGTGTGTTTTTTGCTAGGTATCTAGGTATATGAATGCAGTTATAGAAGCAAATATATACAGTATAGGAAAAAGTAATGTTTTGCCTATATTGCTAATTTTGTATACGGTTTTTTTTTTCAGGCTTTTGCAATAAGATCTTTCATTGTTCAGCAATAATGAGCTATGGATGTATAAATTTGTTTTTCTTATACAAAAAATATAATAATATAACTGCAAGAATGTACTATGCAGAAATATTTAAAGAGACTAGCATTTCAAGCAAAGAAGTTGAAATAGGATTTTAACATGGTGAAATAATAGGATTGAAATTTCTATACTGTTTATGATAAAATAAAGAGCTTTATGCCAGTAGAATGCAAATGCTGGCTTTATCTGAAATTGTTCCCAAGTACTTACTGACATTGAGAAATGTTTAATTCCAGGGAGGCATCTTTGATATATGATCAGTTTCTTCATATAAATGTCAAAAAACCAATACTGTTTTCTGTTTGTTAAATTTATTATGTCTTAGGTAACTTCCTTTTTATGTCTGTTTACATAATTGAATTTAAGTAAAATATGTTCTGAGGAACATAAAGTTTATAATAAGACAGACCTGTATTTGAATATCTACTTCTCCACTTAGCTGTGCCACTCTGGAAAAATTCTTTAACCTTCCTGAGTTTACATTTCCTCATCAGGAATGAGTTGGTTCTCCATGGTTGTTTCAGGAAAATACCAATCCATTTACATCTTAAGTTTTACTTGTATTTCTCATTCATTTAGCGTAGTTGAGATTGTATAATTTAAATTTAGATCAACTGGTCAAATTCTTTTAGATCTTGTTTCCCTCAGTGTTATCTCTGTAATTGAGAAATCCAGTGTTCAGAGGAATTGTAAATGAATTGTCTGGACATACATAATAAGTAGAGACAGGCCTAGATAAGGACTTTGACTTTCTGTCTCCAAGTCTAATCGTCTTTCCCCTGTATGGTACAGAAGTCTAGTGCTCATTTTGTGGTTAAATCTCTTACAGTGCCCACACAATTCCCCAGAAGTATATATATCTTACAGTATGATTATGCTAGTTGGGTTTATTGTTTGTTATATGCAGAAAAAGTAAAAATATTTTCTCATTGTTTGGATATAAAATAAATTATTTTAAACAGTTCTTGGCATTGTGTTATATAATAGCCCAAGATTCATCAAGAGTATAATTTGGTAGATGTTCCCCACAGGGAAGTTTTATCTTATGTACAGATATCATTCCTTGAAATTAACAATAGTTTCATGTTGCATCAGTGACAGTATGTAACTCTGTACCCGATTATTGATATTTTTGTGTTTCATTTTTTAAACCTAGTCTGAACTTGTAACAGCTGTAAGTTTTTAATACTTATATGACTTTATTATTGATATAGACGTTTTTAATTCCTACTTAATACTGCCTTTTTCTTACTGTTTCATCTGTCACAATTGAAAGTAAATACTGCTTTGTGAGAGAAAAGAAATACTAGCATAGCTTCCTTAAATTATCAAAATATGAAAAGTATTTACAGAGAATATTTCAAATGGCCATATTTTGAATATCTAGAAATCAGAAAATTAAATAAATAATTAAGCAAATAGCTACACTGTTTATTTTTAGATTAGGATATCTTAAATTTCTTAGGGGTTTTTGTTGTTAGTTTTGCTGCTGCATATGCTTCTCAGTTAAAGCAAATAGTTTTACTGAGTTTTCCCCAAAATGTAGACAACAGTGTTGAATTTACTATCAATGACAAATTATGAACCACAAACACATAATATCCCAAATATCTAAAATTACAGATTTTTTATTTTCTCGGTAAACTTGAGTATCTTCAAATTCAAAGCTGGTAGAAATATTTGATGCCCTTTTCTGTTCTTATAATGATACACCTAGCAATTATTCACTGCTGCGTAATGGATCATTTTTATCTGCATCTTGTACCTGCTCTGTTTATATAGAATAAATATTTATGTTTTCTCACTTTTCTGGACTAGGAGATACAAATAGAGTAAGTTTGAAGTACCAGCTATAATTCATTGCTTGAAAAGAAGCACCTTACTCTGATATTGTGTAGGAAAGAAAACTATCTAAATCATTTCAGCAACAAGCTTATAACAAAGATAACATCAGCATTTTACTTCTCGAAAATGTGTCTTTTATATATTAAAGTAAAAAAGCAGTATTTTATTAAAAATGTTTGTGACAAGTTTAACCTCTCATCATCACAAACTTAGCATAAAGAAGATCCTGTTAGATTTGATAGGGGAAAAAATGATGGTAAGATTTTGCTTTAGTCACATGTTCACTATGCAAGATTTTCACAAAACTCCTAAGATGCAATAAAATATAAATGAAATAGTTCTTACGTTGCTAGTTTACAGTTTTCTACTGCGAGTTTTTAAAAACTAATTGTTACTCCAAGTATACAGGGATAACACTCCTTTAATGACTTAATGGTTAACTGGCTAATGTCATACAAGTTACCAGCTTAAAAAATCTAGAATTTTCTACCCACACAAAAATTGTAGCCCTATAATTTACTACTGCTTGGATCTTGTTGTACAGTGAAATATTTATATAGAATAGGAAAATATTATCTACTATTTGATCCACATCACTTAGGAATATAAAGCATAAGTAATATAAATATAAAGTTTTATCAGAAATATTTGCCTTGATTTGGGAATCTATATTTATATTTCTTCAATTTTGCTTGATAGCCTTTTCAACAATAAAAAACAAAATTGTATTAAACTATGGTTTATAGTACTAAAATGTGTACTTAGATAATTGTTTAAAAATAATATGCTATAATAATTTGTAAATAAAATATATAAATGTCATTTAGCATAAATGTTTTCTATAAATAACCATGAAGCATTAATTTATTTTTATTTTCTCAGAGACTAGGTTTCATTGTGTTGTCCAGGCTGGTCTCAAACCCCTGGACTCAAGTGATTCTCCCAACCTCAGCCTCCCAAAGTGCTAGGATTATAGGGATGAGCCACCATTCCCAGCCAATTTTTTTTTATATTGTTCCTTATCTATGATTTATTTAATAAGGAATTAAGTGACAGATTCTGTATTATTTTGTTTTCATTATATATGTGATGCCTGTTTATTATAGATTATCTGGAAATGCAGAAAAAAAATAAATAAAAGTCATGACCTGCCTTGGAGAGATTACTGCTGTTTGCATATTAGTATATGTTTTTCTAGCTTTTCTTTTTACCGTTATTTAACAAATGTCTGTAAGCTTCTTGTAAGTGTAATGCGCACTAATAGTTCAGGGAAATACCCTGGTATTCTTGTAGTTCCTAACCTCTATCCTCTTGGTGTTTATGGTCTATAAAATGTATCTAAACAAGTGACATGAAAACTATGGAAAAAGAACCCAAGGTGCTCTTAAAACAGGTACCAAAACCAAAAATAGACAAATGGGACTATTTGAAACTAAAAAGCTTCTGTACAGCAAAGGAAACAATCAACAAAGTGAAGAGACAACCTAAAATTGAGGGGAAAATAGTAATTGCGAAGTATTCACCCAGTAAGTGTTCTGTAGAACATACTAGGAACTCAGACAACTCAACAGCAAAAAAAAAAGAAAGAAAAGAAAAGAAAAAACCAAATAGTTTGATTTTAAAAAGGATCTGAATAGAAATTTCTCAAAAAACGTACAAACAGTCAATAAGTATATGAAAAAATGCTCAACATCACTAATCATTAGGGAATTGCAAATCACTCTGTATGAGATATCTCATCCCAGTTAGAATGGCCATAATCAGAAAGATGAAAAATAGCCAATGCTAGCAAAGATGCGGAGGAAAGGGAACTCTTGCATACTGTTGGTGGTGATGTAAATTCATGCAGCCATTATGGAAAACAGTATGGATGTTCCTTAAAAAACTAGAAGTAGAACTAACTTATAACCCAGCAATCACACTGCTGGTCATTTATCTAAAGGAAAGGAATTTACTATATTGAAGAGATACCTGCACCCCATGTTTATTGCAACACTATAATTGTAAATTATGTACCTACACCCCGTGTTTATTGCAGAGATACCTTACCCCCATGTTTACTGCAGGATTAAAATTCATAAATTAGTACCCCCATGCTTACTGCAGCATTAAAATTCATAAATTAGTACCCATACCCCATGTTTATTGCAGCTCTATAATTATATGATATAATTAAATGTAGTATATATTTATATTATAATGTATAATTATATTTCCTAATGTTCCTAATGTTTTATAGCACTGTAGGTTGAATATGGTTAACAGTAGTTTAGATTTTTAAAAAGCTAAAAGAGAGGATTTTGAATGTTCATAACACAGAGAAATGATAAATGTTTATGGCGATGTGGCAGAAAAAAGGAAGGAAAATCTGAGATGTACTACAACATAAGTGAACCTTAAGAACATTATGCTAAGCAAAATAAGCCAGTCACAAACAGATACTGTATGATTCCAGTATGTGAGACAGTGAGTAGTCAAAAATCATAGAGACAGGGAGTAGAATAATGGTTGCTAGGGGGTAGAGGAAGGAGGGAATGACATATTTTGTGTGATACAAACATGGGTACATAGTTTTAGTTTTACAAGATAGCATTATGGAGATGAATGATGGTGATGGTTTCACAATAATATAAATGTATTTAATACCACTGAACTGTATACTTAAAATGGTTAAGATGATAAATTTTTATATCTATGTTATGCCACAATTTAAAAAATGATAAAAAGAAAAAATTTAAACCCTCAGAGGAGGGGTACAAATGGCACAGGAACTAACCTGGTTTGAAGGATCCCAGCAAAATATTCTTGATATTTTTAGAATGTGGTAGAAGTCTGAATTCATTTCAGTACTGTAACAGGCATATGTCCTCACTTGCTCTCTTTTTCTCTCTTATTATTAAAAATTCCATTGGCCATTTCATTGAGGCTCTAGGAAGAAAAACAGTTCCTCCTAGAATGTGCATATATCCTTCATATCTGAAAAATTCACATTTTTAAAAAAATCACTATGATACAATTATTGCTGCTAAAACTTATATAGACTGAAAATGAGCAAATCTCCAAATTCTTCATTAGGCAGTTATTTCACTATAGGCAGAAAAGAATTGAGAATTTCCCCATTATTCTTATAATATAAAGTTGCTGATTCACTTGTTACAATTACGAAAGCATTTTTCCAGTTTTAACACTATCATTGCCCTAAAGCAGCAGTTTGATAGCAAATTTATTTAAAAATTATATTAATATGCTTAACTTTGTCAAAGTATTTAAAGAACTACTTTTCTGATCAACTAACTGTACATTGTACCATAAGGAAATATGCTAACAAGCAAGAAAAGTAACATGCATTATAGATATGTGAAATATTATTATAATCTTACTTTATTAAAACAGTAAATTAACATCATAGATGCCTAAGCCTTTCAATTTTTTGCTCTTTCACTTCTGTTGTATGCATTAGACATTGTCATATGTTATACTTGTTGGATTAGTATTGGAAAGTAAACTGAGGAAAATGTAAAAGCATAATTTGTATTCTCATTAATTTTTTTAAAAAAGCAATGGCAGGTAACTTGAATATGTTGAGCTAAATTTATTACAAACTATTATTAAATAAATTACTGGGAAAATCTATGCTCAAGACATTCTGTTTTATGAGTTTCTAGTGCTTTACAGTGAAAATGTGAAAATTCCTTCAATAGAATATTTCACATATATTTACATATATTACAAATATATTCACATATACTTAGAAATTCCAAATTATATTTTAAATAAAATAATTTTAATAAGATCTAAGACTTTATTTTTGAGACTAATACCACAGGAATATCAGATGGGAAATTATTTGTTCAAGAGGAATTTCTTCTTCAATATTTTCTTTGACAAACAAATGTTTTAATAGTTTCCATTCTTCTAAGACTCTAACCTTGTCCTCATTCCTTCTCCAGCTGTTGTCCCATTTCCAGACTCTGACAAAATTTCTAAATAGTTGTCTAAACTCAGAAATGTTTTAAGAAATAAGTGAAAGACTGCAAAGTATTATATAGTCCCTGATTGCAATCATGTAGAGATGATTCTCAGGACGCTAAATTGAAATTGAGAGATTTGAATTTGAGTATCTATGTATGGTTGGGGATATAAGACAACATAGATGTACATTTTTACAAAAGCATTTAGAGAACAATACTATGTTTGAGATTTTCCTTTCATACATACATTCAGCTTTATATGATAATTTCCAGCATAACTAGGACATGTAAATATAAAATAAGATGATAAAACATGTTCTGTTTACAATAAATGCAATAGACTCACTTTTGTGCAAATCAATGATACAGCTTTTTTGCTTTTTATTTACTTATTTAGAGACAGAGTCTTGCTCTGATACCCAGGCTGGAGTCCAGTGGTGTGATCACAGCTCACTGTAGCCTCAACCTCCTGGGCTCAAGCAGTTCTCCCTTCTCAGCCTTCTGAGTAGCTAAGAATACAGGTGTGTACCATGACACCTGGCTAATTTTTGTATTTTTTTAGTAGAGACTGTGTTTTGCCATGTTGCTCAGGCTGGTCTTGAACTTCTGAGCTCAAGGGATCTGCCCACCTCAGTTTCTCAAAGTGCTGGGAGTACAGGCATAGGCCACCACACTCAGCCTATTTTTTATTCAAACTGAAAGCTGAGAAACTAGGATAAAGAACCATATGTGTTTGAGTGTGGAGGATATATTTTTATGCTGCAAGAAAGGTTTGAGTAAATGTAAGACATGTAAAATATAACTTAAGAAGTTCACAGATAGCAGTTCAAGGCTATCAAGAGTGATTTTTACTATGATTCTTTTGTTCTTTTCATTATGGTTCGAAGATGGCTGCTACAGTTCCAGTTATTATCCATCTTTCTGAAATTAAAGAGGAAGAGTGAAGTGCAAAATAGCATCTCTCATTCCCTCTTTAAGCTATTTTGACCAATCTTTGGTCCCCATTACTCTACTACGATGACTCTTGTTAATATCACCTACAATCTCTTGTCAGACTCAATAGTTATGCTTTTGTCTAAATCTTACTTGACTTCTCAGTGTCATTTAACAAAGTCGACCATTCCCTCTTTCTTGAAACATTTTCTTTTCTTGATTTCATAACTTCTGATTTTCTCTTTGTAACTGGCAGACCCTTCTCAGTCTTCTTAGCTGAATTCTCCATTTGTGCTCAAGTTGTATTACTAAGGCTTGGTCATTGCGACTCCTCTCTATTTGTATGTCCCTGGGCAATTGCACACAGTTTTATTTGTATCTGGGGGACTTTTAAATGTGTAATACTATCCCCAATCTCTTCTCCCAAGATCTAAATTCATATATGCAAATGTTTGCCTGACATTCCTACTAGATCCATAAAGATTGGCTCAAACTTAATGTCAACAAAATAGAATTACTGATTTCTTGATTCTTCTCTATTCCCATCACAATTTACTTCTCCCACAGTCTTTCCCATCTCAGTTTCATCATTTTTGAGAATCAAAAGCAGAGTGATCATTCCTAATTACTTTCTTTTGTTTAAGTCCAAAGCATATTATACTTCTTTCTATTGTGACTACATTAAGTACTCCAAGTACCATCATTGCTGATCTGTTGGCAATTGCCTACTTCCTTATCTCTGCATTTGTGTTCTTTCCTAATTTCTACCCATCTTTCTCTATACTACAACCATAATAAGCTCAAAACCTAAAAGCAAGCATGTTATTTAAATTCTTAAACCCTACAGTGGCTTCTCACTGCAAATCAAATAATCATTATGGGCCATGTTGTCAACTTAACTTTTCATCTTATGCTAGATTTTCCGACCTTTCTGCTGCTCATACATGCTTGTTTATTTCTACTTTAGGGCCCTTGCCCTTGTCTCCTGTGCCTGTATGTTCTCTTCTTACAGATCAGTACATGACTGGTTCCTTCAAATCATTGAGGTCTCCGCTCAAATGTCAGCTCTTTTGTAGAAGGGCTTCCTTGACTACGTTGCCTAAGAAAACATGTGCTCCCATGCTTTCTGTCCCTTTACCCTGTTTTTTTCACTGTATCAAAATAGTAAATTCTTTATATGTTAACAAT
Source organism: Plecturocebus donacophilus (assembly GCA_004027715.1). Classification (NCBI taxonomy): domain Eukaryota; kingdom Metazoa; phylum Chordata; class Mammalia; order Primates; family Pitheciidae; genus Plecturocebus; species Plecturocebus donacophilus. Next base: position 20,236 of record PVKP010017483.1, read on the forward strand.
TTGTTGCCTGTTTCTGTTGAAATTTAAGGGCCATGAGGATGATACGCAGTTGTTCACCACTGTTTCTCCATCTCCTAAATAGAACCTGACACATAATAAACACACATTTGTAGGTTAATACATAAATATGAACATTTATGTAAGTTTAATTCTTAAAATATAACAACTTTTAGAAAAGGAAGCAAAAAATTCTAGTTAGAAGAAAAAGCACTTTCACCAACTGTGCATCTGAGCTCAACTTTGAAGCACAATTTTTGGAAATATATTTTAAATTTTATAATAACTATAGCTAACGTTTTGGGTATCTACTTTTTCTGTGTTATAAATATTTTACTAGTGCAATTTGCATACATCATCATTTTTGTTTATTTAAACCCAAAGTCATTCTTTGAAATAGGGGTTTGTTTTTTCATTTTATGGGTAAGAAAACTGAGACTGGGGGTCATGTGCCTTTCACAAAGTCAAACCAATGAATGGTAAGTGCCAAAGCAGTATTCAAAAATGGTTTGTCTGACACCAAAGCCTGTACATTTTCTGCTGTGCTCATGTAGATATTTTAGGTAAGGCCATCACAATTGTTTTTAAAAGATATGGGGTGCATACACACATACTTTTTTTAATACATGCTTGATTTGCCATCATTTGATCTAAAGTCATATTGACTCATTATGGTCAATACTGACTCATCATGGCAGACAATTCCTGACTACAACTTAGGAGATATAAATTCAGATTCTAACTCTACCAATTGGCTATGTGACTCTGGGGAAGTTCATTATGTATTCTGGGAATGGCTTTTCTATCTACAGAATTTTTAAAAAATGGATTGAGTGATTTTTAAATAAAATACCTTCTAGCTCTCAACTCTTACGGCTCTTTAAGGAAAAATAGTCTAGAAATCTGTTGACAATCTGTTGCAACTTACTTTGGCATCTGATTTATGTTTTGAATGCAAATTACTTATTTAGTATATCAATTTGCTCTTCCTAGAACTATACTTGGTGGGCAGTATTCCTTTTAATCAGTCTTGAAATTTAGGCAGATGAATAAAGGAATGCTGATATGGAATTTAAAAGTTGTCTTGAATAATCTGTAGTTTTATTTTTTGTTACCTGTTGATGATTTTCCTCATATGTGAATAGAGATCCTCACTGAATTATCTTGTTTATAATAGTGTTTCAGTTAATTTTCTTGACATTTCTAAGTATGCAACAGGTAAGGATAGTTTCACCTCTTATTTTACAATTTTTATACTTCTTTCTCTTTTCTGCTTGTGTTGGCTAACACTCTAAAACAAGATTAAATAATAGTGATATATTTATTGTTTCTTTAACTGGAATGTTTCTAGTGTGTGATGCTAGCTTTTGAGATGAAAAACATATTAAGTGTAACATGGATAAATATATGTAATGTTGAAAATAAATTGCAAGTTACAGAAGATTTACATAGCATCATACATTCATATGAAATGTTGAGGTATAACAGTATGCCAGGGAGTCATTAATATCTAGTTCATTATATTGGTCACATCTGGTACAAAGGAAGGGAAGACAATGGGATGGGGAAAAAGCATTCAGGAGAGGTACAATAAGCATTAGAATGCTTATGGTTATTGTTATTGGTTATAGTTGTGGTTATTGTTGTGTAGGAAACTTTTTTTTTTGAGGTGGAGTCTCACTCTGTCACCCAGGCTACAGTGCAGTGGCACAGTATCAGCTCACTGAAACCTCTGCCTCCTGTGTTCAAGCAGTTCTCTTGCCTCAGCCTCCAGAGTAGCAGGAATTATAGGTGCCCAACACTGTTGCTGGCTACTTTTTGTATTTTTAGTAGAGAAAGGGTTTCACCGCCTTGGCCAGGCGGGTCTCGAACTCCTGACCTCATAATTCACTTGCCTCAGCCTCCCAAAGTGATGGGATTACAGGCATGAGCCACCGCACCCAGCCTGTGCAGGAAACATTTTATAACAAAATAATTTGATATACTAAAGAAACATAAAGGTTTCTATGTTTGCTGGTTATGAAGAAGAAGAGAGGCATAAACAGAACACAGGTTTGCCTTTCAAATGTATAGTATTCTTGAGAATGGATATCACCTCTGTTTGTTCTCCTCCCTGTCCTGAACATATGATGCATCATAGGAATTCACTACATTACTATCAAATGAATAAAAAGAAGAAAGAAGGAAAGGAAGGAGCTAAGAAGAGGCATTTTTTAATTTCTTCTCATTCTTTCATTTGCATCAAATTTTTAAGTAAAGCTTAGTTTAAATAATGCATAAAGATTTATTTGTACATTAGAATCCTCAGTTTTTTCCAGAGAACATAATGTTACCAAGTTTTCTGTACAGCTTTCTAGAAATTGACATATTGTTATTTATTGTGCTTTTTGTGGTATGTGTGAAACATGTAACACAAATTAATTATGGGGTATATCATTTCTGTGCTGAGTCCTCTGACAGTTATTCAGGCTACCTAGATTCTAAGAGTTCAAACTAGTATCAAAGTCTCAAATGTCTGCTGTGGTTCACTTGTATTCTTGCTTTTGTTAGTATTTTGAAATGCAGTATGTCAAGATTTCAAACAATCCTGAAAGTTTGCCGTGTACAAACATTCAAGTACAGTTTATTTTCTACTTTAAAAGAAAATTAAAAGAACTACACTATTTTTATGAGTATTCTCTTTACAATAAAAGATATACCAGTAATTTTAAAAATAAGAAAAGCAAAATAGAATCTTAGACAAAAAAAAAAAAAACCTGTCATCATGGAATGGAGAAATATAAATTTAAATTTTCTGATAAATCATTGAACATCTGTATTATGAAAAATAGCACTTTCTAAACATTTAAAATATTTTTATTGAACAATGTGTTTGCCACATAATGTCACTATGAAGTCATTAACTTCTATGTATTTTCTCGTTTTTATATATTTAAATTTATAGCTTTAGGCCAGGCACAGTGGTTCACGCCTGTAATCCCAACACTTATGGAGGGCGAGGTGGAAAGATCGCTTGAGACCAGGAGTTTGAGACCAGCCTAGGCAACATAGTGAGACCCCTATCTTTACAAAAACTATAATTAACCAGTTGTGGTACACACCTATAGTTTCAACTACTTGGGTAACTGAGGCCAGAGGATCATTTGAGCCCAGGAGGTTGAGGCTGCAGTGAGTCATGATCGCACCACTGTCTGTCTCATATACCATGTTTTTTTTTAATCCCATAACCGCCCAGTTTTCTCAATTTTGACTATACAGGGTATGAAATGTTAAAAGTAGGTGGGTTTTCTGTTACTGAAAGAATCCTTACCAATTACAATATTGGCCCCTTTCTTAAATTTCTCCTAGGTCTATGAGTTTTTCCCTTGTCTTTTATTTCTTTTAACTTCCCTTTAATGCTGTCCTTAGAACTCTGCTATCCTTTGAAAACGTTGTCTGGAGATGACTTTAAAGGACCATAGATGCCAACTACTTTATGATGACTTCCCATTTATATCTCCAGCACTCGATCTATACCATGCTTTAAACTCACCTATCCAACTGCCACTTGTCTCCACTAAACTTTAAATAAGGACCTGAAACATACCATGTACAAAGCCAAATTCTTGATTCCCATCCCTCAACTTCCCCTACCCCCACTAAAAAAGCCTTATACCACTCTTGGTGGTTATAGGATTAATTAAAGACGATTTTTTTTTTGTTGTTTTCTCACATTATCGGTGTGTTAACTTTTAACCTTAGACTTATCCCCATGGCCACAAGATGGCTACAGGGTCTCCAAATATTGTGTCCTCACATTTTAATGCATAGAGGCAAGCCTGTGGAAGTGATCCCTGTCGCGCACACACGTGCATGTGTGTGTGTGTGTGTGTGTGTGTGTGGTTTTTTATTTCTTTTTAAGAATAAGGAATACTTTCCCAGAGGCTCTCCTGTAGGCTTCCATACATGTCTTATACAGATTTAGTTTATGTCTCCAGTAGGGTCTGCCATGATAATGATAGACAAACACATTTGAAAGAAACTGATGGATTTAACCAGGTTATGTGGAATTTACATTGCAGTGAAATTTCATTTCTGTGACTTGGACTATTTATTAATTACTATTGTATTTATATAAAAGAATAGTGATATTTACCATTTATGTATACAGAACTGCTCAGTTTAAAACCGTATCCATTTAAGTATATGTGTGTTTATCTGTACATTTACATATATAAAAGAAAAACAAAATTTAAACATCATTTCAAGAAGGTGAATTAAATTACTTTTAATTTCTCTTCCAATTCCAATAGTCAGTATTTCTAAAAATCAAAGATTCAAAGATCAAAATGCCTTGTATTTGTAAGAATATGGCCTGCTTTTTTTTTTAAGCAACTATATGCCTAAAAAGGTCGTAAGTCAATTTATTAAACTATATTTGTCTAATTTCTGTGGTAATTAGAAAAAAGATATATAATTTCTTATATACCTTTTTTTTTTTAAAGCAATTAGCACAGTGCCTGACACATAGCTAGTTGGTTGATGCTCAATCAGGGAGGAATGGATAGATAGATGGCTTATATAGCTTGCTGGAGATCTGTTTTCAAGTAAAACATTTTAAATTTTCATTGTATAAAATACTTTTGTTCTTAGGTTTTATAGCTCAAATTATGAAATAGTGGGGAATATTTTATACTTATAGAATAATTAATAGGTCATAGAAACCATTGGCTAAAGGAATGCATTTTCAGGCAAGCTTTGTAATTGATTTGATACTTGCCAAGTAGCCTGTTTTGTGAATCATTTAAGTACGTACCAGTGGTGGTTTTCATTATGGTAACAGTTCAAAACAATTTTAAACATTTAATCATTCTTTAATAAAAGCAAAGTAGTAGCTGAAACATAACCAGTAAATCCAAGATGTGGAAATAGTGAAAATAGGGATGTTATTTTTTTTCTTTTTTCTTTTTTTTTTTTTTTTGAGACAGAGTCTCACTCCATCACCAGGCACCAGGCTGGAGTGTAGTGGCGCGACCTCGGCTCACTGCAATCTCTGCCTCCTGGGTTCAAGCAATTCTCCTGCCTCAGCCTCCTGAGTAGCTGGAACTACAGGTGCGTGCCACCACGCCCAGCTAATTTTTTTGTATTTTTAGTAGAGACGGGGTTTCACCATGTTGGCCAGGATGGTCTCGATCTCTTGACCTCGTGATCCGCCCACCTCGGCCTCCCAAAGTGCTGGGATTACAGGCGTGAGCCACTGCGCCCGGCCAGGGATGTTATTTTTTACACTGATTATAAAGTGCCACTATTGAGGAAATTTTTTGTGTGGAATTTTCTGAAATAGCATTTTAAATTTTTCTTGAAGCAAATTCAACTTCTTTTTAATCCATGAAAAATTAATGTGCCATAGGAGATGTATTACTTAGATGTCTAATGAGCTATTAAGTTCCAATAAAACTGTGAAGATTAATGGGTTCACCCTGGGGAAAATAACATTCAATTTGAAATAAGGATATTTGAGGCAGCTTACTCTGTTCACTTGGTAGTAAAATTTTAGAAATTCACTTTCTACACATAAGTTCATTTCCAAACCGTATAGTCATTGATATTGAGTTTACATTAAAAGAGCATTATAAGTTACATTGAGGAGTATTTCTTTTAAAGATTCACGATACTCATCTTTGGGCATGAGGAAGTGTGTATTATTTGATGTCATAACCCAACTCTGTAGCATATTAATCATAAAAATATTGTCCTTATGTATTGTCATGGTTCAGTTATCTTTATCACCTCACCTTGCTCAGTATCTGGCACACAATCATTGTTCGTTAAATTTTTGTGAGAGGAAGAAAGGAAGGGTTCTAGGAATAGAAGTGACTTCAAGAGTTAATATCATGTTAAAAAGATAAAATATCTAATATATATTCCAAACTCTTCTAATATGAGAACAATACAACAGTCTGTCAATGGGTTACCAAAAAAAAAAAAAAAAAAAGATGTGAACTGCCATACATTTCCTCTTTGTTTTGACATTTTATACTTAATTCAGTTAGTCCTGGATCAAATAATGCTCATATGGAGAAATTTCTTAAGCACCTTTTTTTTCTTTATATAATAGACATTATTTTGAAACCCCTGACTGAGATAAAATGCCAGTATGAATACGGACATCTACCTCCCAAAGAAACCGTGGTTAAAGAAATAAAAACTGATCATATTGCATTTTACCATATTACAGTTGAATTGTTTTCTAATGGTTCTTAAACTGCATGAATTTAAAAACATGACAGTGAATTTCATGGGTTAGACATCATTCAGTGTTACTGAGTGACTGTATGATTCTACTAGCTGGCAGTGAATTCTCATTTATAGTGTGGAGTCTGTAATGAACTGTCCATATCATGGAAATGCTGAACCCCGTTTTCCATAACTGTGCCTCTCCATATTATTTTGGCAGGTAGCTTTATAGTACTTGAAATCAAATGTACTTACTTCCAAATCATCTAACAAAAATTAGATGTTTGTCTGTTTTTATTTTTTGTTGAGACAACTTTAGGTTTAGAAGAGTTGTAAAAATAGTATGGAGTGTTCTGATACACCTTTTACCCAACTTCTCCGCAGGTTAACATCTTATATAAGCATAGAACAATTCTCAAACCTAAAAATTAATCTTAATATGATATTGTCAAATAAACTATAGAACTTATTTGTATTTTACCAGTTTTACCACTAGTATTCTTTTTCTGGACCAAGATTCAATCTAGGTTCTCCTGATTCATTTTATCAGTATGTCTCCTCAGTCTCTTCCAGTCTGTGGCAGTTCTTTACTTTTTCCTTGCCTTTCATGATCTTGATACTTTTGAAGAGTACTATTCAGTTATTTTGTAGAATGTCGCACCATTTGGGTTTACTTAATATTTTCTCATGATTAGATTGAGTTTGTGCCTTAATGGGAAGGCTACAATAGATCATAGGTGATGTCACTTCTCTGTGCATCACATCAGGGGAACATGATGTCACTATGTATACTATATATGCATTACTACTGATGTCAGCCTTGGTCGATCAGTCAAGGCAATATTTGACAGTTTTCTCCACTATGAAGTTACTTTTTAAATTTTGCTTTAACAAAGCAGTTTTAAATTATTTGAGTTTGAAAGGCAGTTTGGGGAGTTGTCTTATTTTTAAGTTATTAAGCAGTTTTAAAAGTCTGGTAAAATTGATTTCATATTTTTGTCAATCTTGTGGTATTTTCATTCATACAATGGAGATTTAAATAAGATATCTTAGGACTCCTTCACCTTTCAAACTCTGTGACTTGATGTCTCTAAGGAGAAATATAAGAGAATAAGAGAGATGTCCTGTTTATATCATAGTGGCTTACAGATTAGCCAGAAGTCCATCTTTGAATTTGATTGGCTTTTGAAATGAATACCTTGACACTATTCCGCTATTAACTATACCACTATTAACAAGGGTATTGTACATTGAAGACATCTTATATTAAAACAGTTTCTAAATTTCCTAACTGAAAATCTATTATCTAGACATTTTATTATTTAGATACTAAGTTGTTTCTTAGTCTTAAAATTGTCAGTTTATCTGGCCTCAGAAGTAATAATATTAAAAGATTTTTAAGTATTGAAATATTTAAATCAGGCTATTTTATATCTTAATGCAAATTACAATTTTCACTCTGAATCTTATAAACTTGAGTCAGTGAAATCAAGTTCTTATGTAAGTAATACTATATTCCTTAAGAGAATTTGTGTTATCTTTCATTTTTTGAATATCTGTTCTTTATTATAGAGTGAAATTAAGATTGTTATAATGCCATTTATATAAATTCTATTTGTGTTTGGTTTTTGACAGTGATATGATCTATAACTGTTCTTTTTTTTTAAGTTCTGGAGTACAGTACGTACAGGTTACATATGTAAATGTCTGCCATGGTTTGCTTAGAACATCAAGACTCAGCAAAGGAAATATAAAATATACTTAAAATCTTTTATACTAAAAGTATAAAAATGTATTTTTAATATTTTCTACTGCTTTTTATTGTGATGTCAAGTTAAAATGGCCAAAGATGATTATTAGTATTTTGGGGGATTTTTTCCTCAGAGGAAAAAAATACATATTTAATACATATGAAATGATGATTTTCTTAATTTTCAAAGAAAATATTCAAATCAATCATAATAGAAATGATTACCACCATAGAAAAGTGGGCAAAAATTAGGAAAACTAAATTCTTGACTGTATCAATGTGGGTATCTTGGTTATGATGTTACACTACAGTTTTGTAAGATGTTACCATTGGGGGAAACAGAGTAAAAGATTAAGGGATCTCTGTATTGTTTCTTACAACTGCATGTGAACTACAATGATCTCAAAATTAAAAGTTAAATTTAATTTTTGAAAGTACAGAAAATTGGCCAGATGTGATGGCTTACGCCTGTAATCCCAGCACTTTGGGAGGCCGGTGTGGGCAGATCATGAGGTCAGGAGTTTGAGACCAGCCTGGCCAATATGGTGAAACCACATCTCTACTAAAAATACAAAAATTAGCTGGGTATGGTGTCGCACACCTGTAATCCTAGTTACTTAGGAGGCTGAGGCAGGAGAATCACTTGAACCTGGGAGGCAGAGGTTGCAGTGAGCCAGATCGCACCATTGCACTCCAGCCTGGGTAAGAGTAAGATGTCATTTCAAAAAAAAAAAAAAAAAAAGAACAGAAAATTTAGGAAAGGCAATTTATAGAAAAAAAAATTCTAATACCTAATAAACAGATGAAAATATATTTATTTGTATTCAAAATGCAAATTAAAAAGAAATGAGAAGCCTCCCAAGTAGCTGGGACTACAGGCGCAGGCCACCACACTTGGCTAATTTTTGTATTTTAAGTAAAGACAGGGTTTCACCATGTTGGCCAGGATGGTTTTGATCTCTTGACCTCGTGATCCACCTGCTTCAGCTTCCCAAAATGCTGGGATTACAGGCGTGAGCCACCGCACCAGGACAACTTTTTTTTTTTTTTTTTTAAATAATGGCAGTATAGAAGTTAGTTTTGGTAAAATTGAATTTTAGGATCTGACTAAGCAAAAAAATGTTTTTCTCTCAATACAAGTTTTAGTTTAATATAATGAGCTGAATGTTGTATAAAATTTTCATTGTCCAGTGAGAAGGATAAACAAAATGCTGTCATATTTTATTAAGGAAGGCATTGCTTTCCCAATGGCCAATCCTAAACAATTCATGGTTATTGTTTATATTAATGAATAAGTAATGTTGTGCTGTATATACGTTTTTTTTCGTGTGTATGACAAACTTAGTTATTGCTTAGTAATTTCTAGTCATTTATGTCTGAAAATTTTAATGGACCAATCACTGATTTTTATTCAATCTGAAAATCTCCTGAGGATGGAATGTAATTCGACTAGTGAACTTGCATGTCTTGAACATTTTTAGGTACTATTTTGGCCTCGTTTTAATTCAGTAAAATTTTTTTAATTTCTGGGAATTTAAACTTATGTGCATATTTAGGTATAAAATAAAACAACCTAAATTTAGAAATATCTGTTCTCATTGAGTACCTGTTTGGAAAGTATAAGCTTAGGTGTACCATCTTTAAATATTGGCTCTTTTTGATTTTTAAAATGCTACATTTAATGAATAAGAGATGATTTATATAAAAATATTTTCTGAAGAACCTCTTTAAATATCACATCTTAGTACCCCATAAACTTTTAATTAGTATATATTGGACATGTGTTGTTTTCATTTGAAAATATATTTGTGTTGGCCCATTATGGAATTTGAGGGGGATTTCTGTTTTATTTTCTATAATCACAGCTGACTGTATACCATTTTATCAACCTAAATACTTCAAAAGCAGGTAATAACTTTTAAATAAAAAATATTTAAATGAAAAAGGAAAATTACGAATGTGGGAGCCTCTAGTATAGATTTCTAGCATACACTTTCATGCATATTTCTAGCATACACTTTCATGCATATTTCCCAAATATTAATAGTTTACTACAGAAGGAAAATTTTCTGTCATCATGACTGAGTTCATCAGTTATCAAACATACTCGTCATAAGAGAATTCACCTGTAAGAAAAGGCTATTACAGTATTCTTAGCCCCTTCAGATTAGCACCATATCTTAAATATGTCTCTGTGTATGTGTGTGTGTGTGTGTGTGTGTGTGTGTGTGTGTGTGTGTGTGTGTTTGTTTGTGTGTGTGTTTGTAAAGAGAGAGAGAGAAATGGGAGTCTTGCTCTGTCCCCCAGGCTGGAGTGCAGTGGTAGCATGATCCCAGCTCTCTGCAACCTCCACCTCCCGGGTTCAAGTGATTCTCATGCCTCAGCCTCCCGAGTAGCTAGGACTACAGGCATGAGCCACCACACCTGGCTAATTTTTTTGTATTTTTAGTCGAGACGGAGTTTCCATGCTGGCCAGGCTGTCTCAAACTCCTGGCCTCAGGTAATCTACCCAGCTTGGCCTCCCAAAGTGCTGGGATTAGAGGCCTGAACCACCGCACCTGGCCAGATATGTCTTAAATACCTAAAAATTTCCATTATAAAAGTTCTAGCTTTTCATGTTTATGGAAATAGGTAAATTTATAGAGTTGCGATTGTGCCCATTAAGAGTCTACCCTAACTCATGCTATCATCCATCGTTCATTTCCTTTCCTTATCCTATTTTGCCTCTCCCACTTTTCACTCACTGATCTTTATTGCCTTTAGTGTAAATATGCACTCTTCAGATGTCTATGCCAATCCTTAGGGCCTTTTTTCCCAGATCAGAGGGAGCTCCTCTTGATCCCAAGTCATACATGACAAATTCAGTCTTTCTGTGTGGGGCAGGGCAGGGGATGAGTTTCACTTTTACCGCCCAGGCTGGAGTGCAGCTCACTGTAACCTCTGCCTCCTGAGTTCAAGCGATTCTTCTGCCTCAGCCTCCTAAGTAGCTCGGATTACAGGTGCCCACCACCACTGACCCATTTCTTTGCTACCAAAAGCTGCCATAAAGAAGTAAAAAATTACAGGAGATGCTAAAAACTTAACTCTGCTCAATCTGCTCCTTAATCATGAATCGTAGAGAGAAGTGGTTACTCAAGAATAGAAATAGTTATTTATGTATTCTCATACATGAAATTAGAAATTTGTCACTGTCCTTTTTTTTTTATCTTATTTGCTATTAAAAATAAAGAATGTGATGTTGTAGTATTTAATAAAGGGAGATTTCTTTGATTAACTGTCTTTGAATCACTAAATAGAGGAAAAAGATTTAAGAAAGAGCTCTATTCTACTTAATGATATATGTGTTTGAGCTGAGTTTACTAAGAACACCACAAGTTACTTTAATTTTATGATATAGCCTTAGAATTTCTAATTAAATATGCAATTTGTGTCATAAGAAAAAAATTCTTCTGCTTTTTACAGTAAATTTAATTAACCATTTCTTGTAAGTTCATTTCAGTATATATCATGGCTCACTAAAGTTGGAATTCAGTTGTAAAATGGTATATTAATTGCCTTTTGTATTAAATGGAATAAGAGTCTCAAATATGCAAAGTCAGGAAATTTAATTATGGTCTTCAATTGCTTATTCAATGCATTGGAAAACTGAATGCAGATGTATCGAAAAAAAGGCCAAAGGTTGTTAAATGTAGCACATCACACACATTTTGCACTTTACTTAATGATCCAAGTGTTTATTACTATGAAGTAAACGCACCATTTAGAGAATTATGGTGGAATTGTAAAACGTTAAAAACTCTAATTAATTTCAGTCTGAAGCATGCAGTGTGCTCATTTTGCCTACAACATTTTCATTATCGCCAGTATTTTTCCAGTTATTAAGATAAATTTTTTCTTCATTGTGCAGCACTAGCATATTTTCTGTTTTAAAAAGTTTTATATGCTGTTGAGACTTATGTATCTAGCATGTTTTTAGATGAATAAAAGAATGTAGTTTTTGACCACAGATTGAAACGATGTAGTATATTTGCTTTTCTACACTTGTTCCGTAGCTACCAACAATTAGAACAGGTTGAGTGTGTCCACGTGTTTTTTCCCTAAAAGCTATATATGTATATACTTAAATTTTTAAAAGAACCATTTCTAAGGTATAGAGATAATACTGACTTAATTTGGATCCAGTTATAATAACTGTTCCCTTCTCTGATTAGGAAAGTGAATATTTAAAATATAAAGAAAATATCATAAGAATATAGAAACATTTTAAGTTAGTGCCTGTCTGTGCCTTCTCACTTCATTTTACTGTTGTACCACCATGTATGTTTGCTTGATGTGAATAACATACTTGGTAAAATAAAAATAACTGACATCTTCTTTTTGTAATCATAGTGTCTTGTAACTCTTACTTATTTCTGGAAATAGTGTGTCCATATGGCCAAATCATAAAGGGACTTAGCAAACAAAAGCTATGATTTCTGATTGTGAAAGTAATCTATGCTCACAGTGGGAAAGCAAGAAAATGTGGCAAATCACAGATAAAAAAATAAAAATAGTATCACCATTATGAACATTTTAGCTACTTAGGAATTTGGAGTAGAACAATGGAAAGCAAACTGTCAATTATAGCTATAGATTTCAGTGTAGAGGCTGTAGGTGCCTTGCACCTCTTTCCTCATAAAATCTTTGCCAATACATTTTTACTTACTCTGTGTGAATTTAGGAAGATATCATTAAGTAGCCATTTTTATTTTCTGTTTCTTTAGTCATTTTGCTTTGAAATAATTTTAAATTTACAGAAAATTTGCAAAAATAGTATAAAATTTTCCCATTTGCCTTTTATCCAGTTTCCTGTAGTGTTACCATTTTATATAACCATAGCACAATTACTGAAACCAAGACATTGACTTTGAGAAGCTACTACTAACTACCCTATGAATCCTTTTCAAATTTTATCAGGTTTCTCACTAATGTCCATTTTATAGTCCAGGATTCCTTACTGCTTCAGTCATCATGTCCCCTTAGTCTCCTCCAGTCTGTGATAGTTCCAAGTCTTGTCATTCATGACCTTGACACTTTTTTTTTTTGAGACAGAGTCTCCCTCTGTCACCAGGCTGGAGTGCAGTGGCACAACCTGAGCTCACTGCAATCTCTGCCTTTCAGGTTCAAGCGATCCTGCCTCAGCCTGCCGAGTAGCTGGGTCTACAGGCGCACACCACCATGCCCAACTAATTTTTGTATTCTTAGTTGAGACTGGGTTTCACCATGTTGGCTAGGATGGTCTCAATCTCTTGACCTCATGATCCTCCTGCCTTGGCCTCCCAAAGTGTTAGAATTACAGGCATGAGCCACCGTGCCCAGCTCACCTTGACACTTTTGAAGACTACTGTTCAATTATTTTATAGAGTGTTTATCTGATATTTGCTCATGCTTAGAATTAGGTTATACACTGTTGGAAAAGATACCTCAAACCAGAGGTGATGTGTCCTTTTTAGTATATCATATCAGGGTATTAATATATATTATTGGGGATATTAATCTTGACCATTTGCTTAAGATGGTGTTTGCCATGTTTCTCAATTACAAAGATACTTACATTAACATCTATAAAGATATAAATAAGTAGTAGGGAGAGTTGCCCCTTTGTACAATCCTTTTATGTAAAGGATTATAAGATTTTAAGAAATCTTTTAAACTTGGCAGTCTACAAAGTAAATATAAAGTTATCTGTACTCATAGAGTATAATTTGTATTCAGGTTATTACCTGAGTGATATAAATTTCAGATTCTAAAATAGTTGGCCATTGTTAGGAGTTGATTACCTCCTAACAGGAAGGAAAAGAGTGGATAGGTTTTATTAATTGGCATCAATGCTTTGAACTATGATGTAGAACTAAGTCGCATTTATAAATAAAGAAAAACAGGGGCTCCTCTATCACAAATTGATAGTGCAAGCTAACATTTAAACAGAATCTTCCAAGTTTTATTTAGTGATAAGATAAACATGGCAGTGTTTTTACTTAATTTCTCTGTTAGAATAACTCTTAGTCTCATATTGCCACCTGGAGTATCAAGCCATTATTACATGGTCCATCTGTGCCTAGAAATTACCATTCTCACTGCAGCTCTGTCAACATAAAAAGAGCAAGGCTAAGGAACCGAAGTTCATTATTTGATATTATGGGTGTTACTGTTAATTGAGTGCACATTCTTGAAATTCCACATAGAACTAGCAGATCTGCAAGATTATTATAGTCAATGTGTTTTTTAGAGTATGAATTAGCAAGTTTAGACATAAGAGGTAAGCCTGTCTACTTTCCAGTAGCCTCAGAGGGTACACTTTCTTCATGACTCTTTCAGAACCTTTCTTGAAACAAATGTCAAACTTATCAGGGCTGTCACTAAGAAAATGATCCGTGTAGCTAGGGTCTTCTTTCATTGGGAAACAAACAGATGTCTTATCTCAGCAGAGAGAAGAAAAATTCTGCTATGTATCAGAAGAAATTTTGGCTTGCCTGTGATATCTAGTAGTAAAGAAATGCTTTGGTAAAAAACTTCCTTTGCAATTTTATTTATTATGCAGTCGTTTGTCAATGATATTTGATTTGTTGTCTAAGTGACTTTACTGATTTTATTAATCTGGAACTGCATGTAAAGTTCTTACAAAAATTGACCTGCAGTGTTAAAAAACACAAATTAGCACTTCCAGAAAGACTCCCTTAGAGCTTTATTAGATCAAATGTTAATGCTTTTATTTATGATAAAATCTATTACTATTATTTTGTTGATGTTACAGCAATTTTAATATTATATCCTAGCAATTAGAGATGAATGCCTTTTTCACCCCTTCATAATCATTTTCTGCATCTGGGTCACAGCTATCCTTATAAAAGGAAGAAAGAGATTGGCTCTTATTTGTTATAAAAGTGACTTAGCATAAAAGGCAAGACATTTTAAGACAAATCCTCAACATAAAGAAAGGTGTGAAACAGTTATTTACCTGTCCTGAGCAGCAGGCAGTCTTAGAAGGCATGCATTTATAAACTATATGACTAAGAAAAATTCAGCAACAAAAGACCAACATTGTATTAAGAATGTTACTTAACTGGCATATCTATATGTATCTTATACATATATTAAAACATATTCAAATTAATGGAAGTTACAAATTTTTATTTCACTTAACTGTGTTCTGGTAGCTTATATACATAGTTAAATATGAAAGCAAAGTGTATAAGTACTTCCTAGTCCTCGGGGTTATTATTAAGTCGTTACATTTCTGTTTTGACTTAGTGCAGTGTTGAAGGTTGCTAGAGAAAACTAGATAACCAAGCTTGTTAAACCAGGAAGTTATTTGGTGCAGAAACTTAGTAGACTGTTTGTGTGATAAAGGCTCCATCCTTCTCTTATAAATTAAAGGACATGAGCTTGATAATTGCTATTTTGGCTCATGTTTCTTCAAACATTTTTGCTTATTTTATTTTCAGTGCTGTTATAGTAAGTCAAGATTGCTAGAAGTGTGAGTACTAGCAATCTTAACTTACTGTAGTTAAGGACAATATTATGCTTTTCCAAATTATGTAATAATGCAGGCATGACTTTTATTCATCCATTATTCCACTGTTTCACGTAGTTCAGAAAACACTGATTGGACTACAACTGTATACTAAGTATGTCCTGTTAGATGACATACCTGTTAGATGACACTTTTTATTTTACTTTTTATTGGAATGTAGTTAAAATGTAATCTCTAGGAAATTTTGTCTAAAAGTGGAAACCATGTGTTCATTAATAAATTTTCAAGAGTCAAAGTTAATTGAATAGATCTATTCACTGGAGATAAAATAGGGAAAAAATGAAATGACACAAAGTGGCCATCGTAAGTGGAAAAATTTATCAAAGTTACATTGCCAAAATGATATTTGAAACCCATTCCTGGTGTCCTGCATATCTATAATGATTCAGATTGGTTGATAATATTGATAATTTCTCTACTTTCCCAGTGTTAACAAAATCTAAATCACAGCTTCTGTTGAGTTTAGAGAGACAAAGTATATAAAAGAAGCTTTTTTTTTCACCTTGATGATTACTGGCAAGTGTGTAGTTTGTCATAGAAAACAAATATGCACACCTTGGTTTGCTTTTACTTAATAAAGTCAGTTCATGAAGTAGGGCTCAACAATTATTTAATTTGGTTTTATTAGGTACAGAGTTGTATGTTTGATGATACTGATAATTATTACTGTTGTCTAGAAATACTTAAGAAATTGATGTTTATGCTTTAATTAACTCAGAAAAGAATGAGTACCTTTATGCCAGTTAATAGAAATAAATAATCTTATGTAATAAATCAGAAATATTAGGAAAATAAGACTGTTTTGTAATTCAGTATTGTTGAAGGAACATGTCTGATGAGATGGGTTATAAATTGTAAGATGAAATATTTTTCCTGACTCTCATTATTTATACTTTGAAGGTTACCATTTAATATTGAACACAAGATGCACTTCATTTCTGTGGAAGCAGACATTATGATGTCACTTCATCTATTCACCATGTTCCACAGGAACCTGCTATGAATTATGAGGCCACCACTTAGAATCGAAACTGTAGAAGATTGTAAGCATTCTACAGCCTGACATGCACGTGCTTCCTATTTTAGACCTCACTGATCTTCAGATAACATATGGTGGTACAAGTAATTGGAAAATTGGCACAGCTATCAAGAAAGTATACTAGATGGGACAAAAAATGCCATGCTGGAGCACATGAAGTGTCTTAGAAATTAAATTTATTGTTTTTTATCAAGCAGTGAAGTAAAAATATCTGGTTCATCCCCTGCAGAGAACACTTTTCAGTGGCAAGTGTTTCCAAAGTAATTTTTAGGACATTGATAAAATTGGTTGCTTTTAAAAACATATAGCAAATTTTAATGAGTACTGTAAAACAAAACCTGTAAATATTTAAATGTTATATAATTTTATCGTTTGTGTTTAGGATTACTGGAATCATAGTAGTTCATAGTTCTACAGATACAGTTAAAATGTGTTAAGTATAGCTGATAAACGCCCTAAAGTTTATATTTTAATGTTTTCTAAAATTTATTTCACAGGAAGATGAAAATGAACCTGAAAGAAAAAATATATCTCAGGAGCTCAGCATGGAACAGAAAAACCCAAAGAAATAAAAGATTTTCTGTAGTGTTTTTGAAACGTTTGCAGCTTATGTAATAACAGATAAAATTTCTAATTGTAAAATGTTAAATTGTAAAATCTAATTTGCAAAATGTTCTCAATAAAGTCATTCAAAATGAAATAGGAGCTTGTATTTGGAATTCATATATTTTAGAGTAATTTTGACTTTTTTATTTAAAAGCTGGCCCTTTAAAAGTTTTTAAAAGGAGAAAAATTCTTAACTCAAATTTGAGAAGAGAGAAAGAATTTTATTTTTCTGTAACCTAACTGTTAACACATCTAAATGACCTAAAAGGAAACTCTGAAAGTATTTTTTCTCTTTACTAGATTCTATTTTCATCTTTAAGGTCCTTAACAGAATTCTGTTTATCAATATAAAGAAAAATCAACATAGTTCGAAAATGAACAGGGAATGCTTGCACATGAAAATGTTAAAACCAGTCAATGCTACAAAGAGAAATACTGTTTTCTGATTTCATCTATTTATCTATCACATGATACTCTTTGCAGGGAAAGACAAATAAGCAATGATAATTTAATACTCTCTCTGAGACGTGATGCCATGGTTTATAATTTATAAAATATTTACTAAGGACCTGTTGTGTGCAAGGTCTCATACACTTTTCCTGGACATTTCAAGAATAGTTCTTGTATGTGTTTCTTTGGCTTAGGAATTTTTCAAAATTCCTCTGACCCCTATCTTTATCAGAGTTCTCAATAACCAGCCACTTTATTCTCCCTGGTTCTAATTTCCACGCTGCCATTTGCCAATGACAGGAAGAGCAGTGAATCTGCTTGCTATCTGCTAAGCCAAATGCTTTTGGTAGATGTCTTTGTTTGATTATTTAAGGCAGGCTTTCTTAAAATGAAAGGCAGAACTTTGGGAGGCTTATAAGAGAATGTGAGAATAGAATCAGTGTATTTGCCATGGAGCCATATAATCATATGCATTCAACAAGCCCAATAAGTGTGTGACGGTAGGACACGCTGGCAGCTATGATGCAGTGGGCTAAGATGGAGGAAACTGCGAGTCGTTAAGACAGAAAAATCAGAAAGATAGTCTCAAATAATCTCAGTATGTATGTCAGGAAAACACTAGAGCCTACAGATGGGCTCTCTAGACTAATGGATTCCCTGGATGAATTTTGGAGCAAAGACTTTAAGCCAAAGAAAAGGTTGAGATAGTTCAGAGTCTGCAGGGAGCTTTTGCAATAAACAAATGTGAAAATTAATTTGACATTTTTCCCACATCAATTTATTTCAAAATACCCACATTCACATAGATTTAGGTTATATTAGTAGTTTCACTTTCAAAAAGAAGAAATAATATGTGAGTCACATAAAAGCTAACATATTGGCCGGACACAGTGGCTCATGCCTGTAATCCCAGCACTTTGGGAGGTCGAGGTAGGCAGATCACGAGGTCAAGAGATAAGACCATCCTGGGCAACATGGTGAAACCCTGTCTCTACTAAAATTACAAAAATTAGCTGGGCATGGTGGTGCACACCTGTAGTCCCAGCTACTCGGGAAGCTGAGGCAGGAGAATTGCTTGAACCCGGGAGGCAGAGGTTGCAGTGAGCTGAGTTTGTGCCACTGCACTCCAGCCTGGTGACAGAGTGAGACTCTGTCTCAAAAACAAAACAAAAACTAACATGTTTCAGGTACTATGCTAAATGTTTAAGATGTATCATGCCACTTAATTATGAACTTATAGGATAGGGACTATTGCTCTTACCATTTTACCAAAGATCAATCGGAGGCTTAGAGGAAATAGATTAATCAAGGTTATGTAACTTGTAATTGGCAGAGTAAGAGTTCAGACTCAAGCAATATTAACACTAAGAATCACTGTATAATGCTAGTACCGTATCTCATTTGTTCTACTGTCTTTCCTAAAAATATACCGTCTTATTAGCACTTCGTTCATCACCTGCTGCATCTTCTTTAGTTATTTCTCCTCTCCAATCTCTTAGCTACGCTTTTAATTCATTTCGAAGACTTTGATGTAAGTGAAGTAAGTGAAGCCATTATAACCACTATTCTTTGTGCTCCATAACATGCTAATCCTGCTTTATGGTTTTTTTGTTGTTGTTATTTTGTTTTTTTTTACATCAAGTTCTGATGGGACAAGTATGAAAGCACCTATTGCTTCTTTAAGATTTTTCAAGAAATTTTTGGCCATATTTTTCAGTAGATTGTTCAGATAATGGTATGCAGTTATCTCATCATTTAGCACTTACATTTATAAAATAAAACTATTCACGTGAATCACAGTGACAGCCACCCTGCACACATTTTTTAAAATATATATTTTATTGCAATTTAGGTTCTGGGGTACATGTGCAGAACATGCAGGATTGTTGCATAGGTACATACATGGAAATGTGATTTGCTGCCTCCATCCCCTGTCACCTATATATGGCATTTCTCCCCATGTTATCCCTTCCCAACCTCCCTACCCCCTGCTATCCCTCTCCTAGTCCCGCACAACAGACCCCAGTGTGTGATGCTCCCCTCTCTGTGTCCATGTGTTCTCATTGTTCAACACCCACCTATAAGTGAGAACATGCAGTGTTTGATTTTCTGTTTTTGTGTCAGTTTGCTGAGAATGATGGTTTCCAGATTTATCCATGTCCCTACAAAGGACATGAACTCATCGTTTTTTATGGCTGCATAGTATTCCATGGTGTATATGTGCCACATTTTCCTTGTCCAGTCTATCATCGATGGCCATTTGGGTTGGTTCCAGGTCTTTGCTATTGTAAACAGTGCCTAAATGAACATACCTGTGCATATGTTTTTATGGTAGAACGATTTATAATCCTTTAGATATATACACAGTAATGGGATTGCTGGGTCAAATTGAATTTCTAAGTCCTTGAGGAATCGCCACACTGTCTTCCACAATGGTTTACCTAATTTACACTCCCACCAACGGTGTAAAAGTTCGTATTTCTCCACATCCTCTCCAGCATCTGTTGTTTCAAGATTTTTTAATGATAGCCATTCTAACTGGCGTGAGATGGTATCTCAATGCATTTCTCTAATGACCAGTGATGATGAGCATTTTTTCATATGTTTGTTGGCCTCATATATGTCTTCTTTTGAAAAGTGTCTGTTCATATCTTTCCCTCACTTTTGGATGGGTTTGTTTCTTATTTTCTTATAAATCTGTTTTCTTTGTAGATTCTGGATATTAGCCCTTTGTCAGATGGGTAGATTGCAAAAATTTTTTCCCATTCTGTTGGTTGCCGGTTCATTCTAATGATTATTTCTTTTGCTGTGCAGATGCTCTGGAGTTTAATTAAATCCCATTTGTCTATTTTGGCTTTTGTTGCCAATGCTCTTGGTGTTTTAGTCACGAAGTCCTTGCCTATGCCTATGTCCTGAATGGTTTTGCCTAGGTTTTCTTCTAGGGTTTGTATAGTGTTAAGTCTTACGTTTAAGTCTTTAATCCATCTGGAGTTAATTTTAGTGTAAGGTGTCAGGAAGGGGTCCAGTTTCTGCTTTCTGCACATGGCTAGCCAGTTTTCCCAACACCATTTATTAAACAGGGAATCCTTTCCCCATTGCTTGTTTTTGTCAGGTTTGTCAAAGATCACATGGTTGTAGATGTGTGGTGTTGCCTCCGAGGCCTTTGTTCTGTTCCATTGGTCTATATCTCTGTTTTGGTACCAGTATCAAGCTGTTTTAATTACTGTAGCCTTGTAGTATAGTTTGAAGTCAGGTAGTGTGATGCCTCCAGCTTTGTTCTTTCTGCTTAGAATTGTCTTGGCTATGCGGGCTCTCTTTTGGTTCCATATAAAGTTTAAGGTGGTTTTTTCCAGTTCTGTGAAGAGGGTCATAGGTAGCTTGATGGGGATAGCATTGAAACTATAAATAATTATGGGCAGTATGGCCATTTTCACAATATTAATTCTTCCTAACTATGAACATGGAGTATTTCTCCATCTGTTTGTGTCCTCTCTTATTTCATTGAGCAGAGGTTTGTAGTTCTCCATGAAGACGTCTTTACATCCTTTGTTAGTTGTATTCCTAGGTATTTTACTCTCTTTGTAGCAATTGCGAATGGCAGTTCATTCTTGATTTCGCTCTCTTTAAGTCTGTTATTGGTGTTTAGGAATGCTTGTGATTTTTGCACATTGATTTTGTATCCTGAGACTTTGCTGAAGTTGCTTATTAGTTTAAGGAGATTTGGGGCTGAGACAATGGAGTCTTCTAAATATACAATCATGTCATCTGCAAATAGAGACAATTTGACTTCCTCCTTTCCTAATTTAATACTCTTTATTTCTTTTTCTTGCTTGATTGCTCTGGCTAGAACTTCCAATACTATATTGAATAGGAGCAGTGAGAGAGGGCACCCTTGTCTAGTGCCAGATTTCAAAGGGAATGCTTCCAGTTTTTGCCCATTCAGTATGATATTGGCTGTGGGTTTGTCATAAATAGCTTTTATTATTTTGAGATATGTTCCATTGATACCTAGTTTATTGAGAATTTTTAGCATAAAGGGCTGTTGAATTTTGTCGAAGGCCTTCTCTGCATCTATTGAGATAATCATGTGGTTTTTGTCTTTGGTTCTGTTTATGTGGTGGATTACGTTTACAGACTTGTGTATGTTGAACCAGCTTTGCATCCCTGGGATGAAGTCTACTTGAACGTGATGAATAAGCTTTTTGATGTGCTGTTGCAATCAGTTTGCCAGTATTTTATTGAAGATTTTTGTATCTATGTTCATCTTGGATATTCACCTGAAGTTTTCTTTTCTTGTTGAGCCTCTGCGAGGTTTTGGTATCAGGATGATGTTGGTCTCATAAAATGATTTCAGAAGGATTCTCTGTTTTTGGATTGTTTGGAATAGTTTCAGAAGGAGTGGTACCAGCTTCTTTGTCTGTCTGGTAGAATTCAGCTGTGAACCAATCTGGACCTGGGCTTTTTTTGGTTGGTAGGCTATTAATTTCTGCCTCAACTTCTGCCGTTGTTATTGGTCTATTCAGGGTTTCGACTTCTTCCTGGTTTAGGCTTGGGAAGGTGCAAGTGTCCAGGAATTTATCCATTTCTTCAACGTTTACTGCTTTATGTGCATCAAGTTTTTTGTAGTAATCTCTGATGGTAGTTTGAATTTCTGTGCAATCTGTGGTGATATTCTCTTTATCGTTTTTTATTGCATCTATTTGATTATTCTCTCTTTTCCTTTTTATTAATCTGGCTGGTGGTCTGTCTATTTTATTGATCTTTTCAAAAAACAAGCTCCTAGATTTATTAATTTTTTGAAGGGATTTTTGTGTCTCTATCTCCTTATCTTGCACTACCTTTTGAGTTTTTTTGATCTTGCTCCTCTAGCTCTTGCAATTTTGATGAAAGGGTGTGGATGTTAGATCTTTCCTTGCTTCTCATGTGGGCATTTATTGCTATAAATTTTCCTCTAGACACTGATTTAAATGTGTCCCAGAGATTCTGGTACATTGTATCTTCGTTCTCACTGGTTTCAAAGAACATCTTTATTTCTGCCTTCATTTCATTGTTTATCCAGTCAACATTCAAGAGCCAGTTGTTCAGTTTCCATGAAATTGAGTGGTTCTGAGGGAGTTTCTTAATCCTGAGTTCTAATTTGATTGAACTGTGGTCTGAGAGACTGTTATGATTTCCATTCTTTTGCATTTGCTGAGGAGTGATTTACTTCCAATTATGTGGTCAGTTTTAGAGTTGGTGTGATGTGGTGCTAAGAAGAAAGTATATTCTGTGCATTTGGGGTGGGGAGTTCTGTAAATAGATAATAGGTTTGCTTGGTCCAGATCTAAGTTCAAGTCCTGGATAGCCTTGTTAATTTTCTGTCTCGTTGATCTGTCTAATATTGACAGTGTAATGTTAAAGTCTCCGATTATTATTGTGTGGGAGTCTAAGTCTCTTTGTAAGTCATTAAGAACTTGCTTTATGTATCTGGGTGCTCCTGTATTGGGTGCGTATATATTTAGGATCATTAGCTCTTCTTGTTGCATTGATCCTTTTACCGTTATGTGATGCCTTTCTTTGTCTCTTTTGATCTTTGTCAGTTTAAACTATTTTATCAGAGACTAGGATTGCAACTCCTGCTTTTTTTTGCTCTCCATTTGCTTGGCAAATCTTCCTCCATCCCTTTATTTTGAGCCTTTGTGTATCCTTGCACGTGAGATGGGTTTCCTTGATACAGCACACCAATGGGTTTTGACTTTTTATCCAATTTGCGAGTCGTGTCTTTTGATTGGGGCATTTAGCCCATTTACATTTAAGGCTAATATTGTTATGTGTGAATTTGATCCTGCCATTTTGATGCTAGCTGGTTGTTTTGCCCATTGGTTGATGCAATTTCTTCATTGTGTCGATGCTGTTTACCGTTTGGTAAGTTTTTGGAGTGGCTGGTACTGGTTGTTCCTTTCTATGTTTAGTGCTTCTTTCAGGAGCTCTTGTAAGACAGGCCTGGTGGTGATGAAATCTCTGAGCAATTGCTTGTTTGTAAAGGGTTTTATTTCTCCTTTGCTTATGAAGCTTAGTTTGGCAGGACATGAAATTCTGGGTTGAAAGTTCTTTTTTTTAAGGATGTTGAATATTGGCCCCCACTCTCTTCTGGTTTGTAGGGTTTCTGCTGAGAGATCTGCTGTGAGTCTGATGGGCTTCCCTTTGTGGGTAACCCAACCTTTCTCTCTGGCTGCCCTTAGCATTTTTTCCTTCATTTCCACCCTGGTGAATCTGATGATTATGCCTTGGGGTTGCTCTTCTTGAGGAATATCTTTGTGGTGTACTCTATATTTCCTGGACTTGAATATTGGCCTGTCTTGCTAGGTTGGGGAAATTCTCCAGGATAATATTCTGAAGAGTGTTTTCTAGCTTGGATTCATTCTCTGTCACGTTCAGGTACACCTATCAAACGTAGATTAGGTCTTTTCACATAATCCCATATTTCTTGGAGGCTTTGTTCATTTCTTTTTACTCTTTTTTCTGTATTCTTGCCTTCTCATTTTATTTCATTGAATTTATCTTCAATCTCTGATATCCTTTCTTTGGCTTGGTCAATTCAGCTATTGAAACTTGTGTATGCTTCGTGAAGTTCTTGAGCTGTGTTTTTCAGCTCCATCAGTTCATTTATATTCTTCTCTAAGCTGTTTATTCTTATTAGCATTTCATCAAACCTTTTTTCAAGGTTCTTAGTTTCTTTGCATTGGGTTAGAACATGTTCTTTTAGCTCAGACACGTTTGTTATTATCCTTTTTTTTTTTTCTCATAAGCTTTATCTGTTAGGCAGCTAACATTGCTACCTCCTAAATGTTACTGTAAGTGAAAAGTTGAGATGTGTAGTTAAGACAGGTGCATAAACATGCAGGTACATGTATGAGGAAAATAAAAGTTTTTGTTTTGTTTTGTTTTGAGTCAGTGGGCTGGGAAAAGCAAACCCACTCTTTTTTTTTTTTTTTTTTTTTAGAAAAAAAGTGGGAGAGAGAACAGAATTCTTGCTCTATTGCCCAGGCTGGAATGCAATCTTAAAAAGGTATCAAAAACCTCTTTTATGCCATCAATTATACTTAACAACAGAGACAGAAAGGAATACAGGAAGGAAATAACAAACAAACATTCAACCAATATTTCATTTAGGCCTGTGAGATACTATGTAAATACTAAAGAGTAATTCACTTTCTGTTATATAGTCACTTTCAGTATGAGTGTATTATAAATTAACAATGCAATGTCAAAATCTCCTGCCATTATTGTTCTGGAGTCCAAATCTCTTTATAAGTCAATAAAAACTTGTCTTATGTATCTCGGTGCTCCTATATTAGGTACATATGTATTTATAATCGTTAACTTCTGTTGTTACATTGATCCTTCTACCATTACGTAATGTCTTTCTTTGTTTCTTTTAGTCTTTGTTACTATTAAAGTATATTTTATCGGAGACAAGAGTTACAACTTCTGCTTTTTTTTTTTTTTACTCTCCATTTTATTAGCAAATCTTCCTCCATCCGTTTAAGTCTTTGTGTGTCGTTGCAAGTTGGATCTGGATACTACATACCAATGGATTTTAAGTTTTTATTCAATTTTCCTGTCTGTGACTTTGATTAGGGCATTGTATCCATTTAAGTTTAGAATTAATATTTGTGAGTTCAATATTGTAATTTAATGCTAACTGGCTTTTTTGCCTGTTAGTTGATGTAAATTCTTCATTATGGAGATACTCTTCACATTTTGGTGAATTTTTGAGATAACTGATACTGGTTGTTCCTTTCTGTTTGTAGTGCTTCTTTCAGAAGATCTTGTAAAACAGGCCTGGTGGTGATGAAATCTCTGAGTGCATGCTTGTTTGCAAAATATATTATTTTTCCTTCATTTATGAAGCTTAGTTTGGCAGAATATGAGATTCTGGGTTAAAAATTCTTTTCTTTGAGAATATTGAATATTGACCCCCACTCTCTTCTATATTGTAGGGTTTCTGCTGAGAGGTCTGCTGTGAGTCTGATAGGCTTCCCTTTATAGGTAATCTGACCTTTCTCTCTAGCTGCCCTTAAAATTTTCTCCTTTATTTCAACCCTAGTAAATCTAGCAATTATATGTCTTGGAGTTGGT
The DNA here is from genome assembly GCA_004027715.1 of Plecturocebus donacophilus. Lineage (NCBI taxonomy): Eukaryota > Metazoa > Chordata > Mammalia > Primates > Pitheciidae > Plecturocebus > Plecturocebus donacophilus. The sequence continues at coordinate 45,988 of PVKP010017483.1, forward strand.
CTACTTGAGGAATATCTTTGTGGTGTTCTCTGGATTACCTGGAGTTGAGTATT
>PVKP010017484.1:0-46061 GCA_004027715.1 Plecturocebus donacophilus
TCGACCACCAGACTTAAGCAATCCTCCTGCATCATAGCTCGGACTACAGGTGCATGCCACCATGCCTGGCTAATTTTTTAAATTTTTGTAGCGAGGGGATCTTGCTGTGTTGCTCAGGCTGTTCTTCATCTCTTGGCCTCAAATGATCTTCCCACCTTGGGCTCTAAAAGTTCTGGGATTCCAAGTGTAAGCCACTACACCCAGCCTGTTACCGCTAAAATATTTGAGGTTTTCTATTTTAATCTATGATTCATTTTGAGTTACTTGTATAGGTGTAAACTTTAGGCCAATGTTCACTCTCATGGCATTGGATGTCCCATGGCTCCAGCATCTTTTTTTTTTCTTTTCTTTTTTTGAGAAAGGGTCTTACTCTGTTGCCCAGACTGGAGTGCAATGGCGCGATCTTGGCTCACTGCAACCTCTGCCTACCAGGTTCAAGTGATTCTCATGCCTCAGCCTCCTGAGTAGCTGAGATTACAGGTATGTGCCACCAAGCCTGGCTAATTTTTGTATTTTTAGTAGAGATGGGATTTTGCCATGTTGGCCAGGCTGGTCTTGAACTCCTGTCTCAAGTGATCCACCCACCTTAGCCTCCCAAAATCTTGGGATTACAGGAGTGAGCCACTGCACCTGGCCACTCCAGCATCATTTCTTCAAAAGGCCATCCTTCATTCAATCCTTCATTGAATTGCCTTTGCATCTTTGTCAAAAAGCAGTTGGCTGTGCTTGTGTGGATTTTTCTATTCTGTGCTACTGATTTATGTGTCTATCCTTCTGCCAGTAGCAAAGTTTTGGTTCCTGCAGTTACAAAAGTTTTAAAACCAGGTAGAGTGACTTCTCCCACTTGCTTCTTGTTCCAAATTGTTTTAGCTATTCCAGTTCCTTTGCTTCTCCAAATAAATTTGAATTCAATCATGAATATATCCACAAAATATTTTTCTGGGATTATGATACAAATTGAATTAAAACTAGGTATCTGTCGGGCATGGTGGCTCACACCTGTAATCCTTGCACTTTGGGAGGCCAAGGCAGGCAGAATGTCTGAGCTCAAGAGTTCAAGACCAATCTGAACAACATGGTAAAACCCCATCTCTACTGAAAAAAAAAGAAAAAAATTAGCCAGGCATGGTGGCGGGAGCCTGTAATCCCAACTACTCAGGAGGCTGAGACAGGAGAATCACTTGAACCTGGGAGGCGGAGGTTGCAGTGAGCCAAGATTACGCCACTGTACTCCATCCTGGACAACAGAGTGAGACTCTGTCTAAAAACAATATAAATAAATACATAAAAACAAACAAATTAAACCAGATATCAATGTGGAAGAATTGACATCTTTACCATGTTGAGTCCTCCAATGCATAAATCTGGACTATCTCTTCATTTATTTAGATATATAGTTAAATTTCTTTTAACAATATTATGTAGCTTTGGGCATACAAGCTCTGCATATATTTTGTTTCATTTGCACCTAAATATTTCTTTTTTGGCGATTGTAAATGATATTATAATTTTAAGTTTGTGTCCACGTGTACCTTTTGTCTTCCTAGGCTGACCTTTTCCTGGTCCTGTGATTAAAGACAGCAGGCTCATTTTGTCCACCCAGCGCTGGTCTCATTGTTGTTCATGTTTCTTGATTGCCAACTTCTCCAGTATTGTCTGGGATACATGAGGCAAGAAGAAAACCCAGGGAACTCACACTAGGTTGTTGAGTCCTGAAGTCCCAAGCTAGTCCGTCTTCTCTCTTTTAGAGTATTACGTTTGTTACACATATAATGTCTAGATTTTTTTGTTTGTTTTTTGAGATGGAGTTTTGTTCTTGTAGCCCAGGCTGGAGTACAATGGTGCTGTCTTGGCTCACTGCAACCTCTGCCTCCTGGATTCAAGCGATTCTCCTGCCTCAGCCTCCCGAGTAGCTGGGATTACAGGCATGCGCCACCACACTCAGCTAATCTTTGTATTTTTAGTAGAGACGGGGTTTCTCCATGTTGGTCAGGCTGGTCTTAAACTCCTGACCTCAGGTGATCTGTCCGCCTCAGCCTCCCAAAGTTCCTGGATTACAGGTGTGAGCCACTGCGCCCAGCCCATATCTAGAGTTGTTAGTTGTACTAGCAGGAGTAACATGGAAAGTACTTCTAGTCCATCGTTCTGGACAAGTCCAATTTTTCATTATGTAAGTCAAAAAAAGTTTTAAAAAGTAGAGTCCACAATTTTGTTGAAAACAAAACATACTATTTGCATTTTTAAAAGACTAGAAGGCCAGGCACCGTGGCTCATGCCTGTAATCCTAACACTTTGGGAGGCTGAGGCTGGCGGATCACCTGAGGTCAGGAGTTTGAGACCAGCTTGGCCAACATAGTGAAATCTTGTCTCTACTAAAAATACAAAAAATAGCTGGGCATGGTGGCATGCACCTGTAATCCCAGCTGATCAGGAGGCTGAGGCAGGAGAATTGCTTGAACCTGGGAGGCAGAGGTTGCAGTGAGCTGAGATCGAGCCGCTGCACTCTAGTGTGGGCTGGAGGGAGCCTCTGCCTCAAAAAACGAACAACAACAAAAAAAAACAACTAGATATACACACAGTAAGTCCTCAATCTCATTGTCAGGTTCTTGGAAACTGTGACTTTAAACAAAATGATGTATAGCAGGTCCTTAAATAATGCTGTTTACTTCAATGTTTTGTTATAATGTTAATGAGGAAAAAAATTGGCTTCACTATATGTCATTTCGCTTAAAATCACAAAGAACCTATTGATGATGTTGAGAACTTACTGTATATGTCATGTAGTAAATGATAATAATGCAAATATTTTGAGTAGTAGTCTTCTGAATATTTGTCTTTTCCTTTACTTCTACTTTCTAGTTTATTGATTGATTGATTGAGATAGGGTCTTGCTCAGTCACCTAGACTGCTGGAGTGCGGTGATGGAATCACAGCTCACTGCGGTGTCAAACTCCTGGACTCAAGTGATTCTCCTGCCTCAGCCTCTCGAGTAACTAGGACCACAGATGTGCACCATTGTGCCTGGCCAATTAAAAACAATTTTTTTTTTAATAGAGATGTTGTCTTGCTAGTTGTCCAGGCTGGTCTTGAACTTTTTTTTTTGTTTGTTTGTTTTGAGAGAGGGTCATGTTGTGTCACCCAGGCTGGAGTGCAGTGGTGCAGTCATGGCTCACTGCAGCCTCAACCTCCTGGACTCAAGCAATCCTTCCACTTCAGCCTCCTGAGTAGCTGGGACTATAGATGCATGCCACCACGACCAGCTAGTTTTTGTATTTCTTTTGTAGAGATGAAGTTTCACCATATTGCCCAGGCTGATCTCAAAACCATGGGCTCAACTGATCCTCTCAAGTGCTGGGATTATATGCCCCACTGGTCTTGAACCGTTGGTGTTAAGTAATCCTTCTGCCTTGGCCTCCCTAAGTGTTGGGATTACAGGCATGAGCCACTGTGTCTGGCATAGTTTTTAGTGTGTGTGTGTGTGTGTGTGTGTGTGTGTGTTTGAGACAGAGTCTAGCTCTGTCGCCCAAGCTGGAGTGCAGTGGTACAATCTCAGCTCACTGCAGCCACCACTTCCCGGGTTCAAGCGATTCTCCTGCCTCAGTCCCCCAAGTAGCTGGGACTACAGGCACCCACTAATATGCCCAGCTAAATTTTGTATTTTGAGTAGAGACAAGATTTCACTGTGTTGGCCAGGCTGGTCTTGTACTCCTGACCTTGTGATTTGTACTATGTGGTTTTTTAAATAATGAACATATATTGCTTTGGAAATGATTGAAAAATATTTTCCCACAAACTGATTTCTACTAGCATCTTCCCTTCATGTGAAACCCCCTCCCCACGAGGTCATGTTCACCTTTGCTTTGTTGTGTATGGGTTCCAAACCATCGAAACAAAATATCATTTGGATCTCTAGTGTTTTGTTTTTTTATTTAAGCTCCCAATGGCTGGCACTTTAGATTTATTAATATGTCCTGGCTCCTGCTTTCCAGAACAGGAGATCTAGGCTCTTTCTGACCAAGGGAATCGATAGAGCCAGGGAACAGTAAAGCCAGCATCTTGGGCGAAGGCCTAGGCTCTCTGTGATTGCCATCACCAATGAAGGACACAGCCTTGACACAAGTGAGCAGTCCCCACTTCCCCCTGTGACCATGACGGGTTCTTCTGAGCGTGAACATCTACCTCACCACCCTACAATTCCACATTATGTGGGTCTGGGGATCAGTTGTAATAGCTTTTCTTATGAGATATGGTTTATCTTCAAGACACATTTGTACTGTTTATATGGAACTAGGGTACAAAGAATAAACTATTTTTATTTTTATTTTTTAGACGGAGTCTTGCTCTGTTGCTCAGACTGGAGTGCAGTGGTGCGATCTTGGCTCACTGCAACCTCCACCTCCTGGGTTCCAGCAATTCTCCGGCCTCAGCCTCCTAAGTACCTGGGACTACAGGCATGTGACATCCACCTAATATTTTGTATTTTTAGTAGAGAGGGGGGGTTTCACTTTGTTGGCCAGGCTCGTCTCGAACTCCTGACCTCAGGTGATCCCACCGCCTTGCCTCCCAAAGTGCTGGGATTACAAGTGTGAACCATCGCGCTGGGCCTTTTTATAAAAAAAAATAATAATAAGGTTTTTCTTTTCCTTTTTTTTTTTTTTTTGAGACGGAGTTTCATTCTTGTTGTCCAGGCTGGAGTGCAATGGCACGATCTCAGTTCACTGCAACCTCTGCCTCTCGGGTTCACACGATTCTCCTGCCTCAGCCTCTCCAGTAGCTGGGATTATAGGCACCTCCCCCATACCCAGCTAATTTTTTGTATTTTTAGTAGAGAGGGGGTTTCACTATGTTGGCCAGGCTGGTCTCAAACTCCTGACCTCAGGTGATCCACTCACCTTGGCCTCTCAAAGTGCTGGGATTACAGGTGTGAGCCACTGTACTGGGCCTGTAGATTTGTTTGTATTTTCTAGTTAATGTAAATGGATTCACATGGTATGAACTCCTTATCTATCTTGCTTCCCTTTTTTTTTTTTAAGAGACAGTTGCTCTGTCACCAGGCTGAAGTGTAGTGGTGTGATCTTGGCTAACTGCAACTCCGCCTCCTGGGTTCAAACAATTCTCTTGCCTCAGCCTCTGAAGCAGCTGGGATTATTGACACACGCCACAATGGCCAGCTAATATTTTGTATTTTTTTTTTTTTAAGTAGAGACAGGGTTTCACCATGTTAGCCAGGCTGGTCTCGAACTCCTGACCTTAGGCAATCTGCCTGCCTTAGCCTCCCGAAGTGCTGGGATTACAAGTGTGAGCCACTGCACCTGGCCTCCCCTGCCTTTTTTTTTTTTTGAAATGGAGTCTCACTCTGTCGCCCAGGCTGGAGTGCAGTGGTATGATCTGGGCTCACTGCAACCTCCATCTCCCAGGTTTAAGTGATTCTCCTGCCTCAGCGTCCCAAGTAGCTGGGACTACAGGCACACACCACCATGCCCAGCTAATTTTTGTAGTAGAGATGGGATTTTGCCGTATTGGCCAGGCTGGTCTTGAACTACTGACCTCAGGTAATCTGCACTCCTAGGCCTCCCAAAGTGCTGGAAGTGCTGGGATTACAGGTGTGAGCCACTGCACCTGGCCAATCTTGCTTCTTATACTCAGTAAAATTATTTTTTGAGATTCACTCTTGTTCTATTAAGTGGCTTTTTATTGAGGAAATGTATCCTATTGTATTGTATGTGTGTGTGTGTGTGTGTGTGTGTGTGTATAATTTTTTCTTTTCTTTTTTTTTGACACAGTTTCACTCTGTCGCCCAGGCTAGAATGCAGTGGTGAAACCACAGCTCACTGCAGCCTCAATCTCCTTGGCTCAAGGCATCTTCCTACCTCAGCCAGCTGAGTAGCTGGGACTACAGGAGCACCACACTTAGCTAATTGTTTTTATCCTTTTTTTTTTTTTTTTTTTGAGACAGGGTCTCCCTTCATCTCCCAGGCTTGAGTGCAGCGGTACAATCACGGCTCACTGCAGCCCTGACCTCCCGGGCTCAAGTGATCCTCCCTCCTCAGCCTCCTGAGTAGTTGGGACTACAGGCACACACACCTGGCTTGGCTAATTTTTTGTGTTTTATTGGTTGACACATAGTTGCACCATGTTGCCCAGGCTGGTCTTGAACCCCTGAGCTCAAGTGATCCATCTGCCCCAGCCTTCCAAAGTGCTGGGCTTACAGGTGTAAGCCGTTGTGTCTGCACCCATATTTTTTCAATCCATTCACCTGTTGGTGGACATTTAGCTTCTTTACAGTTTGGGGTGTTACACAAATGGCAGACATAAACAGCCATGTACATGTCTTTACGCAAACAAAAGCTTTCATTTCTGGTGGGTAAACAGAATGGCGAGTCATATGTATATTTTTTTAATTTTTGAGACAGGATCTATCTAGACTGTCACCTAGATTAGAATAGAGGAGCATGATGACAGCTCACTGCAGTGTTGACCTCCAGAGCTCAAGCAATCCTCCCACCTCAGGCTCCCAAGTAGCTGGGACTACAGACATGTGCCACCATGTCCAGCTAATTTAAAAAAATTGGTTTTTGTAGAGATAAGGTCTCTGCAAAAGAACACTCAAAAGACAGTAGGCAGCTGGGCGCGGTGGCTCATGCCTGTAATCCCAGCACTTTGGGAGGTCAAGGTGGGCAGATCACCTGAGGTTAGGAGTTCGAGACCAGCCTTGCCAACATGGTGAAACCCCATCTCTACTAAAAATACAAAAATTAGCTGGGCGTGGTGGCACATGCCTGTAATTCCAGATACTGGGTGGCTGAGGTAGGAGAATTGCTTGAATCTGGGAGGTGGAGGTTGCAATGAGCTGAGATCTTGTATTCCAGTCTGGGCAATAAAGCAAAACTCTGTCTCAAAAATAACAACAACAAAAAAGACTTTAGGCAACATAACCTGTTTATGTTGCCCAGGCTGGTATCCCAAGAAAGTTTCTGACAGTTCCTTAAGAACTAGAACCAGCAATAAAGACAAAAATTAATCACTGGATGTCACCATTGACTAACCCAATGGAGATGATACTGTCCCTTCTCTAATCATTGGTCACTATTAGATGGGCAACAAGATTCCCAGCGCCGGGGAGACATGGGAAAAGAGAAAGTCCAGTTTTTCATCAACCCGACACCTAAAAACAAAACAAAAAAACAATGAAATGACAAAGTCCTGGATGGGCTATAATGAAGTATCTTGGCAGAAGTATGAAGCCAAGAAAGGCTAGCATAGAGAAGGTAAGTCCCCATGGCTGGGCCATGAAATCAGGGAGAAGAGGTGAGAGAGATGCTGAGAAGGCTGTGAGATGCTGGAAATTTCAGGAAGCAGGTTCAGGAAGTGGGTGAATGTGCAGTCAAAGCCTTTTGGACACCTGGCTTCTTTGAGATCTTGGGTGCTGAGTATAAATTTTTTCTGTGAGTGTGGGGTCTGTCCACTTAATGGATCAAGTGGCACAGATATAACCCCATGCCAAACATTCAAAAGACAAAAGGCAAGTGTGTGTAGAAACACTGTAAGAGGTCACTCTGACCATGGCACTTGAGACATAAAAGTATTCATGCTGGCTGGGCGCTCATGCCTGTAATCCCAGGACTTTGGGAGGCCAAGGCAGGCATATCACTTGAGGTCAGGAGTCCGAGACCAGCCTGGTCAATATGGTGAAACCCCATCTCTATTAAAAATACAAAAATTAGCCTCGTGTGGTGGTGCACACCTGTAATCCCAGCTACCTGGGAGACTGAGGAAGAATTGCTTGAACCTGGGAGGTGGAGGTTGCAGTGAGCCGAAATAGCACCACTGTACTCCAGTCAGGGTGACAGAGCAAGACTCCATAAAAAAAAAGAAAAAGAAAAAAAAAGTATTCATGCCATCAAAAGCACTGTCTCATTTTTTTTTTCTTCAGAGTTTCACTCTGTTGCCTAGGCTGGAGTGCAGTGGCACCATCTTTGCTCACTGCAATCTCTGCCTCCTGGATTCAAGCGATTTACCTGCCTCAGCCTCCTGAGTAGCTGGGACTGCAGGCACGTGCCACCACACCTGGCTAATTTTTGTATTTTTAGTACAGACAGGGTTTCACCATGTTAGCCAGGCTAGTCTTGAACTCCTGACCTCAGGTGATCCACCCATCTCGGCCTCCCAAAGTGCTAGGATTACAGGCGTGAGCCACTGCACCCCAGCTCACTGTTCTTTATATCCTAGACTCAGGCACCTGGGTCACAAGGTAGGCAACTGTCAAGTGGATAGTGGTTAGCTACTTTGGGAGTTCAGAGAGGGAAGGAAGGTCATCGTGCTATGGGCTGGAGTATTCATAAAATATGTCAAGTTCATTGAGCTGGTCTTGCAAGAAAGAGAGGTGAAGTAATAGAAAAATAGTGAAAGTGAAGTACAGGTGTGCCTCCTGGAGTACTGAGCCTCAGAATGGGACAGGAGAGGAGGCTGGGACTGAGGATGCCGGGAGACAAGCTGGGGGAGCACCTGGGACGCAGAGCAGGCATAGGGACACAGCCACGCCAGCCAGGCCATCCACAAGGCAGCAGCAGCACAGGCTGGGCTCCTGTTGCACTGGGATACTTGTTCAGTTAACTGAGATACGGTCTACTACTTGTTAATTTATCCCCAAACCAAGTCAGATTAGAACCTACTTGAAAAAAATGCTTCCTGTTAAGTGCGTAAGTCATCTGACATGCCTAAAGAAAATGCAAGTTGCTGAACTGCAGAGTGTATAAAATCATATTTGAGTATTTATGTGCATTTATGTGCTTATAGATGTATGCATACATGGCTGTAAAGATATAAATTCTATCAGTCAAGTTTTTTTTTTTTTTTTTTTAAGATGGAGTCTCGCTCTGTCACCCAGGTTGGCAGGTTGGAGTGCAGCGATCTTGGCTCACTGCAACCTCTGCCTCCTGGGTTCAAGTGATTTGTGCCTAAGCATCCTGAGTAGCTGGGATTACAAGCACCTGCCACCATACTCGGCTAATTTTTTCATATTTTTAGTAGAGAGGGTGTTTCACCATATTGGCCAGGCTGGTCATGAACTCCTGACCTCAAGTGATCCACCTGCTCCAGCCTCCCAAAATGCTGGGATTACAGGCATGAGTTACCATGCCCAGCCTATCAGCCAAGTTTTTTTGGGTGCAAGCAACAGAATTTACCTCTAATACTTAAAGAAAGGAATTTACTAGAGGGATGTGAAGGATCTCAGAATTGAAGCCCAATGAGGTTAGAACAAGCAGGAATCAGGGAAGTCCAGTGGATTTCACTGGACAAATGGCTTGAGTCACTCTGTTATGAAAAGTCTAAGCACTTGCTCTATCCTCTGGTGGTTCTGATTAAGATGCAATCTGGATCCACAAGAGTCCAGTTAGTTTGGCTTTGTTAATAAACCCAGTCTTTGGTTGAAGGAAAGCAGGGAATGTGCACCTTTAGTCCATAACACCATGCCTGGCTAATTTTAAAACATGTTTTTTGTAGAGATGGGGATCTTAGTATGTTGCCCGTGCTGATCACAATCTCCAGGCCTTAAGTGATTCTCCCTCCTCAGCCTCCTGACTCAGCCACACATCACATTCTTAATTCTGGTCCCTGTGGGAAGGAGAAACCTACCCCGCACTCTCCTGGAATGGCAGGGATTTTTAATACTGTATGAGGGTTTAATGAGTTCAGGCCAAAGGTAAAAAACAATCTTGGCTCTAAACACACAGGAAAACTGGACAAACTAAAAAATGATAAAACAAAAAAGACTGAAATAGAACATAAAAACCTCCTTGAATCAGAAATCAAAATAAAGCTATCTGGTGAGTCTGGGATGGAGTAGTGTCCCTAGTGTCCTTCTGGGCTTGAAGTACCAGATACAATCATAGAGCTGGGTTTAGATGGAGGTTTCAGAGCTACCAGGAGAGGTAACCATAAGACCACCAGAAGGTTGGAAGAGGGAAGAAACACACAGAAATGTAATCCCGGCCAAGTGCAGTGGCTCACACCTATAATCCCAGCACTTTGGGAGGCTGAGGTGGGTGGATCAATTGAAGTCAGGAGTTTGAGACCAGTCTGACCAACATGATGAAACCTCATCTCTACTAAAAATACAAAAGGTAGCCAGGCCTTGTCGTGGGTACCTGTAATCCCAGCTACTCAGGAGGCTGAGTCAGAAGAATTGCTTGAACTCGGGAGGCAAGTGGAGGTTGCAATGAGCCGAGATCACGCCACTGCCCTCCAGCTTGGGCAACAGAACAAGATTCTATCTCCAAAAAAAGAAAAAAACCAAGCTTCAAAATCGGAAACATTCTCAATGCTAACATGATGCTCAAAGGCAATGTGCATTGGAACCTTTTGGATTTGACACTCGGGATGCTCAACCAGTAAGCATATAATGCAAACATTCACAACTCCAGGAAAAAAAAAATCTGAAATCCAGACGTTTCTTGCCCCAACTATTTCAGATAAGGGAGGCTCAATCTGTATTTAATATGCAGTAAACAGAGGTAGGAGGATCCTCTGAGCCCAGGAGGTGAAGGCTGCCGTTAGCTATGTTCATGCCACTAAACCATTCCGGTGTGCGTGGCAGAAATAAAAATATTAATAAGAACAGGTAAAAGCAAAGCCATTCTAGTTGAAGTGGAGGTGGTAGGACTGATCTGTTATTAAAGGAGCATTAAAGGACTGTGGTTTGGTGACTTTCCTTCTACTGCTCTTTTGGACAACTGCTACAATTTTGTATTTTTTTAAAACATATTGCTTCAAGCAAATAAGAAGCACCTTAAAGACAGAAATTGCTTTGTTTTCCTATGGATTACCCATGCTATCAATAAATATTTTAGTTATGCTATAAGGAGTTACAACAAGGAAACTCCATTCAATCAGTTTAGAAACTAAAAAATAAGGTGTATACTTTGGTGCATAGTCCCATTATTATAGAAACACCAGCTCTAAGGGGTATAGATTTTTTTTCTTTTTTTAGAAACAAAGTCTCACTCTGTCACCCAGGCTGGAATGCAGTGGCACAATCTCAGCTCACTGCAGCTTCAACCTCCAGAGCTCAAACAATCTTCCCACCTCAACCTCCCAACAGCTGGGACCACAGGCCCACAACAGGACACTGGCCTAATATTTGTAGAGACAGGGTTTCACCATGTTGCCCAGGCTGCTCTCAATCTCTGGGTCTCAAGTGATCCACCTACCTCGGCCTCCCAAAATGCTGGGACTGCAGGTATGAACCAGTGTCCAGCCTAGTTTTTTTTTTCTTAAAAGTTACTTCACTTCCATCAAATATTTCTCCAAGATCAAGGTGAAAGTCTAATATTTCATTGTTACAGAACCAGGATTGTCTTAATACTGTGGTAGAGTCAACTCAAGATGCAAGAAAAGCATAAAATGAGTCCAAATTAAGTGGAATTTTAAAAACCAAAGGGCAATAATGAGATTATAAAAATATTGTTCAATACTAAAAGCTAGTTTAGAAAAAAAATGTAGAGCTCTGACACTCTAATCAAGGTTAATGTAGAATAAAAAGTGGTCATGCCTAGGGAAATAAGTATATATGTAAATTATTAAATACAATTTTGAGCTTTATATACATTTTTAAAATTTTTTGAGATGGAGTCTGCTCTGTTCCCCAGGCTGGACTGAAGTGGCACGATCTTGGCTCACTGCAACCTCCGCCTCCCAGGGTCAAGTGATTCTCCTGCCTCAGCCTCCCATGTAACTGGGATTATAGGTGCCTGCCACCATGCCCAGCTAATTTTAAATTTTTAGTAGAGTTTCTCACGATATTGGCTGGGCAGGCCTTGAACTCCTGACCTCAGGTTATCCACCAGCCTCAGCCTCCCAAAGTCCTGGGATTACAGGCGTGAGCCACTGCACCTGGCCCCTGCTATATTCTTTTTTTTTTTTTTTTTTGAGACAGAGTCTCACTCTGTCACCAGGCACCAGGCTGGAGTGCAGTGGCGCGACCTCGGCTCACTGCAACCTCCGCCTCCTGGGTTCAAGCAATTCTCTTGCCTCAGCCTCCCAAGTAGCTGTGACTACAGGCGCGCGCCACCACGCCCAGCTAATTTTTTGTATTTTTTAGTAGAGGCGGGGTTTCACCATGTTGGCCAGGATGGTCCCGATCTCTTGACCTCGTGATCCACCCACTTCGACCACCCAAAGTGCTGAGATTACAGGCGTGAGCCACTGCACCCAGCCTGCTATATTCTTAATATAGCAAATTAGTCCAAGACTGATCAGACTCTCAAGCATACTCTTCTGGCATTTGTAAAGTATCAAGTTATTTAAAAATACATGGACAAATTTTAAAAAATTGAAGAAAACAATTAAGCAACTACCCTATCGCACATAACATAAAGTTAAACTAATCGCATGGATGACTCCCAGGTATCACACACTAAGACAGAACTTGGGAGGAGGTGGGACGGGAGCAGGTTTGGTAGGAGGAGAAAGGAAGAGCTCTGTTGAGGTATTTTAAGTGTGAGATGCTCATTAGACCTTAAAGTGGAGATGGGGACACAGCTAGATGTATGAATCTAGAACTTACGGGGAGGTCTGGTCAGCAGAGAGATACATTTAAAACTATGGGATGCCACCCAACTTTTGCTGAGCTTTTATTGCTTTCTTCCTGTTAAATTAAGTAGTCTGGCTTTGCAAGTGTAAGCTGCAGAAGTTCACTCATCCTATCCACATTTCTGTTTTCATGTTTAGGTAAATTGAGTAGGACAAGATAGATGCATTCCCCTGCCTCAGCCTCCTGAGTAGCTGGGATTACAGGCGCCCACCACCATGCCTAGCTAATTTTTTATATTTTTTTAGTAGAGATGGGGTTTCACTATGTTGGCCAGGCTGGTGTCAAACTCATGACCTCGTGACTTACCCGCCTCGGCCTCCCAAAGTGTTGGGATTACAGCCGTGAGTCACCACGCCTGAACATTTCCTCATTATTTTTAAACACTTGCCTGTCATGTCATTTCCCTTATTAAAAATCATTCACTTTTATCTCCTATCTGATGCTAAGCTTCTCTCTGGCATTCATAATATATTCTCCATTGTCAAGATAGTTCCTTTATTCCCCCTGAACACACCACGAATATGACCCTGGCCTCTGACTTATGCAGACTGTGACCCAACTCCCTTGACCTAACCCTCAGACACTAAGAGCTTGAGAGCTCCATGATGTCTCCAGCTGTTCCAGGCCATCATCTCCCTCATCTCCACACACATTTGCATGGTAGCCTTCATCATTTGCTCTCTTGCATTTTGAAAACCTCAAACCCACTTCTCAAATTTTACAAGCCCACTGAGATGTCACATAGGAATGATTTTCCAAACATCAATGCCAAAATCATGCAGTATTTCTAATACAAATACTTTACTTTCTACCCCCAAAATACATGATCCAAAACTAAAATGCAAAGGAATAAATCAATCATATCCAAATCTAAACTAACAGGACTCTATTATCAACCTAGAGTACCAAGCCAGTAATATTGTGAAAGACAGAATTTAGTCAGAGGCATAGAGAGCGAGCCTAGGCAGGGCAATGAGGGTTCACCAGGACTAATGAAAGGACCTGCCCGCAGGCCACACAACTCCTATCCAAGGCTGTACCTTTTTCACTACCAGTGAAACTACCACCAACTGTGGGATTTAGGTATACTGTCCCAGGAAGAGGCAACAAGACCCGGGGAAAACTGTACCTTATTTTCCACTTAAATGGAATTAACTATCCCTGTATTTCTCCCCAGTCTGCAGGGAGCAAAATCCTGGTTTTAGCATAATCCATCAAATATGAGACTCTAAGCAACCAGGACAGAGTGAGAACGCCATGTGTAAACATGCAAACACATACACACATGCATGAGAGCACACACACTCCAGACAATATGGCCAAGCATGCCATACAAGACTATATGTTTATTGTGAAACAATCTGAGTTAGGAAACTAGGATTGTTGCCACCACCATTTATTTATCTAGTTCATAGCTAAGGATAGAATACTATAGCAGTGCTGGAGATGCAAAGAAGTCCCTGCCCTTAAGGGGCTTACAATCTTACTGGCAAATGTAACAGGCACATAAGAAGCTGGACTACAAGGAAGCATGAGCTAACAAATGCCAGACTTTGGAAGGCAGCATAGTTTGAGAACATGGGATTAAGAGTCACAAAACCCACATCCTAGTCCCAACCCAGTAAGTCAGTTAAACTCTCTGGGTTTTTTTTTTTAACCCCAGCTACAACATTAAATAGTAAGACCGAGAGGCTGTCTGCGTGTTTCCATCATGATTCAGACCAAAAGCTGGAAGTGGCGGCACCTGAGCGGGACACTGAAGGAAGGCCAAGGAGGTGTTTCAGACAAGGAAAGCGGTACTGAGGTAGCTGTAAGCTTGGAGTTTGGCGGACAGAAGACAGACAAGCGTCATAAGGAGCAACGGCACAGAGGTGGGTGGGTGGCAGGAAGTAACCACCACACGTCCCACGCAGGGGTGAGCAGTGTGCCTCCCATTTACATCCAATCATTTACAGTACATAATTCCAGAGAGTAGAAAAGATCAGAGGACAATGGCGGCATTTTGTCAAACATTTCACTTGATTTCCATAAAGTATAAAATAATTTAACATTATACCTCTATATTTCAAAATTCCCATCAATAAGCCATCCTAACAATTGTCAAAATGTAAACCAATTCAAAGTTTACATTCTTAGTAAACATAACTAAATCTCTTAATTCAAAAGGACATTTGATACAAATCATATTACTCCAATGATTCCAACATTTATTTTCCACCATTTTCCATGCACTGTGAAAATATAAATGACTATGACAAGGTCCCTGCCCTTGAAGAGCCCCCACCCTGGCAGATGAGACAAACATCAATTCTGCCTACTTAGAATTACTGTGATGCACAGCCTGAGAAGGTATGAGCATAATGCCATGGAGCACAAAGATGGATTAATCCTTTCTGGAGTTTCCGCAAGGGCTCAGGAGAGAGGTCTTGGGCTCAAGAAGAAATGAGTTTGGAAGAGAGAAAGTGACTATGGGAGGAGAGGGCTCTCAGGCAGAGGACACACAGGCACAGAGGAGGTCCAGGGCCAATGAAGGGACAGTGTGGCTGAAGCAGGGTGTAAACGGCAACAGCTAGTGATAAGAAGGCCCAGACTTAGTCCTGTGAAGGAGCCATTGCTTGTCATGCTTTAATCATCTACTAACACTGGTTCATGAGGTCAGGAAGAGATAGGATAGAAAGTGAGCAGGAAGGTTCTGTCTGTATTGTAGGCAGTGACTGTATGCTCTCCCCAGCAAACTAAACTCTTTAGAAGTCCACACCCACCATGACCTCCTTTCTTCATCCTTTCTTCTGTCTCTTTTTTCCCTTTATAATCTGGTTCCCCTCTGTCCTCGAGTCTTCAAAATGGAGCCTGCATTGGAAAGGCACAGGCGAGGAGCAAAAGAGCAGGACTAGAAACAAACAAATATGGCTAATTGAGTTACCATAAAGAAATGGTAACCATTATCGGACAAAGGTCTGCAGATGAAGGAAACTAATTCATTTTCAGGAGTTTTCCAAAAGTGCCCAATTCCACCAAAATGTTGGAAAATCTCATTCAATGTGGGAAAAGTATACAGAACCCTTGCAGAAGACTCCATTTCCTAAACTATTTTCCATTAAATATCAATGTTACAAATGCAATACCATAGGATTTCAGAGCCTATCTTCACTCAAACAAGATCTGACAAAAATTGCATTGCTTAACTTAAAATATAATATACAATGTGTAATTTCAAGTCTTAGGTTCTCAGCTACTACCAAAATATGTCAATATATGAATAAACTGCCTCATGAAAAACATGCAGTAAAAGGTAGATGCAAATAAGCCATCCCTTTAGGGCAGACACTATATTTAAATTTCTTGTCATATTATAAAACTATTCTACAAAAGTAACACCTTCTTGAAATTTCATTTTGTAATGAAGAAAATAAATGTTTCATTTTATTTAACATTCATTAAGTTACAGTTAACACAATCTGCTTCTAATCCAATAAATCCTAGTATAATCTGAAACACATGCATATACATTTAGTAAGACCTACATTTCTAAATAAATTACATGCATGATGTACAATAAAGAATACCAATATGAGAATTCAGGACATTTATTTTTCTGCATGGAAATTTAACTACTGTACAACACACACAAATACAAAACGAACCCACACAGCAACAGAGTGTAATAGGTAGTGAGAGACACACAAAATAAGCGTATTTGAAATATCTACAAACAGGCTTCTTTTTAGGCAACAAAATTATGTCCAGTCCTTGACATCTTCTCATACTCACCTAGCACCACAGATGCAAGGACCTAACAGTAAACATGTACAATCCCATGCTTAAAACCTAAAGCATGCACTGAATTGAATTTATATGTTGTGAGCTATTCTACTAAGTACGCAATACATACTTTTTCTGACTAATATTTTATACATTAAATTACCCTGCAGCATTTTGAAATTTTAACATTGATGTAAAACAACTTTTGAAAGATTTATGAAACAAGTTTCAAGGTTCACCTTCAGGCTGGTTTGGTTAAGTGGAAAAATGGCAGCAGCCTCAAGGTCCATACTGAATGAAAACGGTGTTATGTGCATGTCAACCCATGTAAAAAATACTTATATACAAGATGGCACAACATTTGTGCAGTTGGAATCACCAGTGCAAATGCATGCATTTGAGGTACTTATTTTTCCATGGTCAGGTATAATAATGCATAGTCATTTTCCTCAAGTGCTAAAGATTTCAGACCTGATCAAATGAAAAGTTGTAAGTGTAAATATGAGCTACTTACATAGTTAATTTCAAAGGGCTACAAACATTCATTTAACATTATAGATTTATATAGTTTAAAATATTTATATTTACCAACCAATAAATTTTCTCACTATAAAGAGACTGACTGGCAATTATACCTGGCCAAGTGATTTAAATAGCATACTTGAAATTCTTGCAAGAACTGTAGTGAAAGAGTTAAATACTTCATTATTGCTTCATTGAACTGAGAAGCCCAAAAGGCATAAACAATGTTCAATGGTGAAAAATGAATACCCAGAACAGTGGTGCATGCCCCAAAAATGACCTCTGTGCAACAAAAACTAAGCATTCTCCACATTATCAATGCCATTGGCATCGACGTGGATATCAGGTTCCCCACACAAAGAAGAGGGAACAAAGCGGCTAACAGTGGGACACAAACAGCTCTTAAGCTCTGGCAATTCTTGCTTCAGGCGTTCCAATTGCTCCACTTGGAATATATTTGGCTGTTCAGGCATCCAATCATATATCCTATGATGAAACAAACACAAAATACATAAAATATTGTAATTTTATGGCTTATCGAAGACTTGCCCAACTCAACTTTTTCATAAGAATTCATTTACAGAATGCCTGGACATCCATATCAGAGGTTCTGTTTTGTTTTAAAGATGAAAGTGTCCATTCTATTTTTAAAAATTTCCCTTCTCCCCAATCTTTCCAATAATCCAGAATAGCAGCATTGCCCTTTTGTATCCCTGATGCAATGGAGCTCAATATAATGCAACTGAATCCGAAAATGAAATGTCTAGTTTACTTGTGATCTATCTTAAAGTATCTGCCCTCCAACTCGCTTTTTTAAACAAAAGGAAATCTATAAAGAACTGACAGTTCTGACTTCAAAGTCACCAAAGACGAAGATAAGAAGACTGCTCACCAGTGTGGGAACTACTATAAAGCTGCTCAATAACGTCAGATGTATCCAGAGTGGAGAACTCCAAAAGAGCCTCCGGTGACTGACACTGGCACTGACCATCAGCAGAGAAAGGATGGTCTCCTGTGCCTGAATGTGACAGCCAGGCAACTATGTAAAGCAGTCACAGAGAATCTTTATGACATCACAGTAGGAAAGAATTTTTTAAACAAGATAAAAATAGAGTGGACTTGGCCTGGTGCGGTGGCTCACACCTGTAATCTCAGCACTTTGGGAGGCTGAGGTGGGCAGATCATGAGGTCAAGAGTTTGAGACTAGCCTGGCCAACATGGTGAAACCCTGTCTCTACTAAAAATACAAAATTAGCTGGGTGTGGTGGTGCACACCTGTAATCCCAGCTACTGAGGAGGCTGAGGCAGGAGAATGGCTTGAACCCAGGAAGTGGAGGTTGCAGTGAGCCAAGATCATGCCACTGCACTCTAGCCTGGGTGACAAAGCAAGACCCCACCTCAAAAAAAAAAAAAAAAAAAAAAAAAAAAAAAAAAAAAAAAAAAAAAAAAAAAAAAAAATATATATATATATATATATATATATATTTTGAGATCTGACTGTATTAAAACAAAGAGTTTCTACTAATTTAAGACATATCTAAGAGAATGAAAAATGACCTCTGGGTTAAGGTATCAAGACAGAACAAACATCTAACTTCATTCTCTCCCTATGTCCCATTAAAAATAAAACAAAGGGATTCTTTTTTTAAAAAACCCGCCTTAAGTATGAGAAAAACCCAAGAGACAAAGCTATAACATTTTGGAAACTGGAAAACAGATGGATAAGTAAGAACTAAAAGGTTTTCAGTAAGAGAACTGAAAGAGCTGGCTCACAGGCCAGAGGTAGGAAACTACCCCTACTACTAATCTCCCAACTGCAGGAGAAAACAGTCTCATCAGGAGGTTGCTAACCCAGAACACTATTTCTAAGTTTGATCCTGTTGGAGACTTTTGGGCTCTGTACAACCATATCCAAGTATGTAGTAATTTAATGCCTGGCTGTGACTACTCACTTTTTAAGGATGGCATTGAGCCTATGGAAAGACAAGAAAAACTGGGAGGATGATGGCTAATCACATTAAACAAACAGCAGAGACTAAGTGACCTCGATCACTTTTGGCTAGAGAGTCTACTGTGCCTTATTGAAGAATCTTCTGATGACTGCAGTGATGATGTATGTGGAGCTGCTGTAAATGTTAGAGCTAAAGGTGATAAAATAGCAGTATGGACTACTGAATGTGAAAACAGAAAAGCTGTTACACATATAGGGAGGGTATACAAGGAAAGCTCAGGACTTCCTCCAAAGATAGTGATTAGCTATGAGTCTCACATAGACACAGCTACTAAGAACGGCTCTACCACTAAAAATAGGTTTGTTATTTAAGAAAATACCTTCTGAGTACTCTCATAAGAGACCATGTCAAGCAACTGAGATTTGGGAGCTGAATCAAAGCCTCTTCAAAAACCAGAGTAGATTGCATTTAAATTTGATTTCCCTCCAAATGTTGCTAAGACGTAAAAAGTCTCATTTTCTCATTCGATTTTTTTTTTTTGGGGGGGGGAGGCGGAGGTGTTAAGAGTGTCCACTATACCAATCAAAGAATTATAGTACACATCATCCTAAAATCCATAAATGTGTTCCTGGTCCACTCTAATCGTTCAGTAGAATTACCATTAATTACACATACATTTTACCTATCCACGATATTCAAAAAACAACTTGGCATCTGTACACTTTATAGGAAAAAAATTCTGTTGATGTTCTATTGTATGCAGGAGCATATTCTGCTGGTTTGAAAGACTACGGTGCATACAGTTTCCTAGCAATTTTGTTTCTTTTTACAGCATTGTCTTTGTTGTACTCTTGCTGATGGCTTTTAGATTTTAACTTATTTGTTTCCCTACTTGATAAAATTAGTGATTCTGATTTCAGTTTTTAATTTCTTTAGCTTTTGCTTTTTTCCTCATGTGACCACTGGTGAAGGATCCAGGAATATGACACAAAAGTGAAATAAATATTAATTTTGTGCATTCTTTGATAAATTTTTTTGTAACTACAAAGATTTGCCACAAATGTATGCACTTCATTCAAATCAGTGATCTATGTGTGTGATTTCCTAAACATAGTTGTGAATTATAAAAAATGTGACATTGTAATTACATTTCTAACTAGAATTAGTATGTCTGTTTTTGTATCTTTATGCTGTATTCTATCTGGGGGTAATTCTATCTGGGGGTAATATCACTTCGTATTACTTAGGTTATTTTGCTTTAGTTAAAAATGGCTCAAGTAGAAAAGCAGTCCCATTCATTTTTAGACAGTGTACAAAACTGTAAATTAAATGTGTACAGTGAATTGTCTTTTAGACAACTAGAAAAAATATTAAATTAATAAAAGCAGTAGTACATTCCTCTTCAGTTGGGAGTGAAAGGGAAAGGAACTAAGGGAGGATAAGGGGGAAACTGATACAAATGAACTATTTCCTTTCCTCTACTCCCTGCTGTTGTGGCTGCCCCTATCCCCTAACCAACAGAGGTTCATTTTGAGAAGTAAACAGCATGTCTCTTGAAATGGAAGATAATTTGGGCATTTTACAAAGCCATCAGCACTGAGGCAATTCAGAGACAGCATATATGTGTCACATGCTAAATACAGCAACACCCCTTCTTCCTGCAGCTCTCTTCCCTCTCTTGACTAATGAGAATGCTGGCAGCCAGACCTGGAACCCCCAGATAGAATACATAGATTCTTCTATAAGGAATCTGATCAGCCAAAAGGTAAAGTTCTAAATCTACTGACATCAGAGGTATGAACCAACTGGCCACCCAGATCATCTCTGTTGCCCAGGCTGGAGTGCAGTGGCGTGATCTCGGCTCACTGCAGCCTCTACCTCCTGGGTTCCAGCAATTCTCCTGCCTCAGCCTCCTAGGTAGCTGGGATTACAGGCACACACCACTACGCCCAGCTAATTTTTGTATTTTTAGTAGAGACAGGGTTTCATCATGTTGGCCAGGGTGATCCACCCACCTCGGCCTCTCAATGCAAGGATTACAAGCGTAAGCCACTGCACTTGGTCAAGAAAGTTTCTAATATGGCAGATTCCAAAGAAAACAGATAAATATCCCCAAATGACAAAAACAAAAGATCCATAATGGGCCGGGCATGGAGGCACACGCCTGTAATCCTAGCACTTTGGGAAGCTGACGTGGAAGGATTTCTGGAGCTCAGGAGTTTGAGGGCAGCCTGGGCAACATGGGAAAATCTCATCTCTAAAAAAAAAACCCCAAAATTAGCTAGTTGTAGCAGCGTGTACCTGCAGTTCAAGCTACCCAGGTGACTGAGGTGGGAGGATTGCTTGAGCCCAGGGAGTCAAGGCAGCAGTTAGGTTAAGACTGCGCCACTGCACTCCATCCTGGGCAGCAGAGTGAGAGAGACCCAGTCTCAAAAACAAAAACAAAAACAAAAAAGAGATCCTTAATGACTGGGAAATAGTATGTTCATTAAATGAGAATAGGATGCTAAATATATAGAAAAAAGTATATTAAGAGAAGAAAAGACAGTTCTTGGAAATTAAAGACACAATAGCAGACATTAAAATTCAATAGAGGCCAGGCAGGGTGGCTCACACTAGTAATCCCAGCACTTTGGGAGGACAAGGTGGGCAGATTGCCTGAGCTCAGGAATTCGTGACCAGCCTGGGCGACATGGCGAAAATCTGTCTCTACTAAAATACAAAATATTAGCCAGGTAAGTGCCTGTAGTCCCACCTACTTGGGAAGTTGAGGCATGAGAACTATCTGAATCCAGGAGACAGAGGTTGCAGTGAGTCCAGATCACGCCACTGCACCCCAGCCTGGGTGATAGAGTGAGACTCTGTCTCCAAACAACAACAACAAAAAACAGAAAAACTCAATAGAATGAGTAGTAAGACTAAGAAAATTTTTCAAATGAAGCGCACGCATGCACACACACACACGCACGCATGCACACGCACGCACACGACCAAACAGGAGAAAAAATGAGAAATCTGGTTCAAGAGCTAGTTGGTTCAAACAAAAAGACTTCTATAAGGAAAAAAAAAATCCAGAAAACTGAAAGGGACAAGAATCAAAAGAACTATTTTTGAAAAATTTTTCTCAGTTTAAGAACATATATTTACAGACTAAAAGAGTTACCAAGTGTCCAGCAAAGTGGGCAAAGCCAGACCCGTAAGAAAACGCATCTCTATAGAATTCCAGGACACTGGCAACATAAGGAAGACCCTCAAAGCTCCCAGAGAGGAAACAGATTACATGTGAGAACATAATCAAGATGGCTTCACACTCAACTGCAACATTGGAGTGGTAAAGATGATGGAGAGTATTTCTAAAACTCTAAAGTATTTCTAACAGACTTCTATGCACAGCCACAACATTTCCAGACATGTAAGACCTCGATAACATTTACCTCCCATGTCCTCCTTTCTTAAGAAGATATGAAAGACATGTTCCATAAAATTCATTGAACGAAGAGAGAAAAAGATACGGGCTGCAGGAAACAGGAGATCTAACACAGAGAACACCAGGGCACAGGATGATAGCTGTGCACAACCAACCAATCAGTACTGAGCAGCCCAGTGCAATGGCCGACGTGTTAAGGGCTATCACTCCGAGAGGGACAATGTCATTCTAGCAGCTATGAATAGAGTGCCTCATGAGCTTTAACTGGCATATTACTTAAATATGGTCTTAATCATGTCCTGATTAAGTTTCCACATTACCTGCAGGATTATAATGCCTTGCCCTACTCCTGAGAACTGCTAGCAGGCTACAATAAGTGTAGAACCAGGAAAAGCTGTACTGCCTGACCCACAGACGGATGTGCCAAGTAGAGACCCAGTGGGTCACACAATCAGATCAGAAAGTTAAGACTAGAATTTAAGTGCACACACACACACACACCAAGAAGTACACACATGAACAGGAAGTATCTAAAGGACACTGTGAACTGTTTCAGGTACACACTTGTAAACATACCTTATCTGTGTACTGGGTTGCCACATAAGATAGGTTGAGTGCAGAAAGGTTTGAAAGTCATTTTACTATCATTAATATTCATAGCAACACTATACAATAGCAATTACTTGCCAGCAACCTAAATGTTCTTAAATAGCAGTGTAAGTTGTGGTAAAGACAACAATGGAATATTAATATGACCATGAAAAGGAATGAGGTACAGCTACATGCAACAATATAGGTTAATTTTAAGACCATCATTACAAGTTTTACAAAGTATAATTAAAGCTTGAATCTATACGAAACTACAGCTGGGGCAGGAGGATCACTTGAACCTGGGAGATTGCGGCTGACGCAGGCAAATGCTTGAACCCAGGTTGCAGTGAGCCAAGAGAGTGCCACAGCACTCCAGCCTGGGCAATAGAGCAAGCTCTGTCTCAGAAAAATTTAAAAAACGGCCTCTTACTCATCACCTTAAGTGCAAATTTCCCAAACAAAATACCAGAAAATGTTATGTAGCAGTTTAGTGTTTGATAATCGAAAACACACACTCTCACCACACCTTTCTCCAATCCAAAATGCCTCAAAGGCTCCAAGTCACTAATAATTCAAAACCTTCTATATGATGTCTAAATTTGGTAATAAAAAAAATAGAAAGAGCAGGTTATTTAGAAACAGAGGTAACTGCCAGAAGAGCCAGATAATAAAGATATGAGGGGATAGGGTCTCAGCCAGGGACAATGGAAGAAATAGGTTAAAAAAAAATTATTGTTTTTTATTATAAGACTTATCAAACTATTTGAATTTTTAAAGTATATACATGTACTTCTTTGATTAAAATTAAACATTAAAAAAAAACTTTTTGAGAGTAAAAACCAACTCAACACAACCATTATACCCCTCCTCAGACCCTATCAGGAATCCAGAGGGTGCCTGGCCACCTCCCCAAAATCCTCAACACAGTAGTACCCTGATTTACTCTCTTGCCTCTGCCTAGAACACAAATCCTGTCAAAGTCAACATAACCATTCCCCAAATTCCAACTCAGTTCTTCCTCTTTAAAGCTCCAAGCCAGGAAAAACTTTCTTGAGCACCTGTTACATCATGTATCTTCCTGTTCTCCATTACATATCAACATTTGGTTCCAATCAAGTAAAGCCCTTGAGATGAAGGATCTGCCTGAAATTTGTATACTCTACAAAACCATAAATAGTATAATCTCATAATACACTTCCTTGCCTGAAAATATTTGTAATCATTTCTTGTAACAAAAACATACACATAACCATATACATTCAAAAATTTGCTAAAGCCAGCACTTGTCTCAAATTATTAATTTAAAACTTTAATTTTAATAAAATTAATTGGAAATGTTAAAGAGAGCTATGAGTCATGCATGCTGTTTCATGCAAAATAAACCAAACAGGTTAAAAGTTAGGTAGGCAGGATTAACTTGAACTACAATTTTAAAACCAAACTAATTGAGACAAAATACTGGGAGGAAAACAAGCTTTATTAAGAAAGTAATAAAATTTTATGGGAAGAATAGTAATATGAACCAAATCCAAGTATTGTTTAAAGCAGGCCTAGTGAGATTTTATCACTTACTCTTTGTATGACACTTCTCAAGCACAGGCAATCTTCGTTTTACTGCACTTTGTCTTCTTTTTTTAAAATTTCTTATAATTTCATTTCAT
This sequence comes from Plecturocebus donacophilus, assembly GCA_004027715.1. NCBI lineage: Eukaryota > Metazoa > Chordata > Mammalia > Primates > Pitheciidae > Plecturocebus > Plecturocebus donacophilus. The sequence continues at coordinate 24,508 of PVKP010017484.1, forward strand.
TTTATATGAGATGTGGCCTCCTTCCAGAGTGCTGTGATTACAGGCATGAGCCACTATGCCCCACCTGCGCCTCTTTTCAGATACTGTGTTTCTTACAAATTGAAGGTTTGTGACCACCCTGCACTCAGCAAGTCTGTTAGTGCCATTTTCCCAACAGTATGTGCTCACTTCATGCCTGTGTCACATTTTGATAATTCTCGCAATATTTCAAAGTTCCTCATTATGATTCTCTCTGTTATAGTGATCTGTGATTAGTAATCTTTGATGTCACTATTGTAATTGCTTTTAGGTGCCACGAATCGTACCCATAAATCAGTGTGTTCTGACTGCTCCACTGACCAGCTTCTCCCCTATCTTTCTGCCTCTCCTCTGGCCTCCCTATTCCCTGAGTCACATCCATATTGAAATCAGGCCAATTAACCTTACAATGGACTCTAAGAGTTCCCATGAAAGGAAGAAACTTAAATCTCTCAATTTAAATCAAAAACTAGAAATAGTTAAGATTAGTGAGGAAGGCTTGCTAAAAACTAAGGTAAGCTGAAAGCTGGGCCTCTTGCACCAAACTGTTACCCAAGTTATGAATGCAAAGAAAACTGAAAGTGCTACTACAGTGAACACAACAATGACAGTTAAGCAAAGCAGCCTTATTGCTGATAAGGAGAAAGTTTTAATGGCCTGGATAGAAGATCAAACCAGCCAAAACATTCCCTTAAGCCAAAAAATTCAAAGGACTTCACTCCCACTAGTTCTAGCAAGGCTGAGAGAGGTAAGGAAGCTACAGAAAATTTGGAACCCAACAGAGGTTGGTTCATTAAGTTTAAGGAAAACAAGCTGTCTCCATAACGTAAAAGTACAAGGTGAAGTAGCAAATGCTGATGGAGAAGCTACAGCAAGGTATCCAGAAGGTCGTGCTAAGATCACTTAAGTGGCCACACTGAACAACAGATTTTCAATGCAGACGAAACAGTCTTCTATTGGAAGATGCCATTTAGACCTTTCATAGCTTAAGAGATGTCAATGCCTGGCTTCAAAACTTCAACAGGTCGCCTCTCTGGTTAGGGGCTAATACAACTGATGATGAATTTAAGTTGAAGCCAATACTCATTTAACATTCTGAAAGTTGTAGGGCCCTTAAAAATTATGCTTAATCGCTGTGTGCAAGGGATAGAATTAAAACAAAACAAAACAAAAAAGGAGAAAGAAAAATTACACTTAATCTACTCTGTCTGTGCTCCAGAAATGTAACAAAGCCTGGACGACAACACATCTATCCACAGCATGGTTTGCTGAATATTTTAAGCCCACAGTTGAGACCTATAGCTCAGGAAAAAAAGATACTTTTCAAAATATAACTGTTCATTGATAATGCACCTAGTCACCCATGAGCTCTAACAGAGATTGCTGTTTTCATGCCTGTTAACACAAAATCCATTCTGCAGCCCACGGATCAAGGAGTCACTCTGACTTTCAAGTCTTATTACCTTAGACATACATTTCAAAGACTGTAACTTTATAGACAGTGGTTCCTCTGAAGGATCTTGACAAAGGAAAATTGAAAACTTTTCATCATTCCAGATACCATTAAGAACATTTCTGATTCATGGGACAAGATCAAAATATCAACATTAACAGGGCATTTGGAAGAAGCTGATACCAATCCTTATAGATGACAGAGGGGTTCAAGACTTCAGTGGAGGAAGTCACTGTTGATGTGGCGGAAAAAGCAAGAGACCTAGAAATAGAAGTGGACCCTAAAGATGTGACTGAATTGGTGCAATCTCATGATAACACTTTAACAGATGAAGAGTTGCTTCTTGTGGATGAGGAAAGAAAGTGGTCTTCTGAGATATATCCACTCCCAGCAAAATGCCCTGAACATTGTTTAAACGACAACAAGAGATTTAGAATATTCTAGAAACTTAGTTAATAAAGCAGCAGCAGGGTTTGAGAAAACAGACTCCAATTTAAAGATGTCCTAGTGTGGGATCAGGCATGGTGGACACCTATAATCCTAGCAGGTGATTACAGCGGGAGGCCAAGGCAGGCAGATCACCTGAGGGCAGCCTGGCCAATATGGCAAAACCCTGTCTCTACTAAAAATACAGAAATTAGCTGGGTATGGTCATGCATGCCTATAATCCCAGCTATTCTGGAGGCTGACACAGGAGAATCACTTGAACCTGGGAGGTGGAGGTTGCAGGGAGGCAGAGGTTGCAGTGAGCCAAGATTGTGCCCTTGCACTGCAGCCTGAGTGACAGAGTGAGACTCCATCTCAAAAAAAAAAGAAGAAAATAAAAATAAATAAAGATGTTTTGGCTAGCCACGGTGGCTCACGCCTGTAAAATCACTACTCTGGGAGGCCAAGGTGGGTAGATCACTTGGGGTTGAGAGTTCTAGAGCAGCTTGGCCAACATGGTGAAACCTCATCTGTACAAAAATTAGGCCGGGCGTGGTGACTCCATGCCTGTAATCCCAGCACTTTGGGAGGCCAAGGTGGGCAGATCACAAGGTCAGGAGTTTGAGACCAGCCTGGCCAACATGGCAAAACCCCAATTCTACTAAAAATACAAAAATTAGCCAGGCATGGTGGTGGATGCCTGTAATCCCAGCTACTTGGGAGGCTGAGGCAGCAGAATCACTTGAACCCAGAAGGCAGAGGTTGCAATGAGTCGAGATCACACCACTGCACTCTAGCCTGGGTGAAATAACAAAACTGTCTCAAAAAAAAAAAAAAAAAAAATTAGCCAGGCATGGTGGTGCATGCCTATAATCCCAGCTACCTGGGAGGCTGAGGCAGAAGAATCACTTGAACCAGGGAGGCAGAGATTGCAGTGAGCAAGGATCATGCCACTGCACTCCAGCTGGGGTGACAGAGACTCTGTCTCAAAAAAACAAAAACCAACAAAAAAGATGTTTTACTATAGGTGAAAATGCTCTGAAACACCATCACAAGCAACAGAGAAATACTATGTAAAAGGAAGAGTCCATTGGTGCAGCAAACATCATTTCTGTCTTATTGTAAGAAACTGCCACAGCCACCTCAACCTTCAGCAACTACCATCCTCACCAGTCAGCAGCCATCAACGTCAAGGCCAAGAGCCTCCAGCAGCAAAATGATTATGATTTGTTGAAGGCAGATTATTAGCATTTCTTAATAACATATTTTGAAATTAAGATATATACTGTGTTTTCTCAGACACAAAGACACAACGCTGGCGTATACTTGATAAACTACAGTGTAGTATAAACATAACATTTATATACACTGGGAAACCAAAAGATTTGGGACTTGCTTTGCTGTAGTGGTCTGGATCCCAGCCTTCACTATCGTTGTCCACCTGTATAAGCAAGCCTGCTAATCCCTCAGCAGAGTATATGACATCCACTTTAACACCAAATGTCTTTATACTAAAAAAACATTTTTGTTCTCAGATTAGTGGCTGCCAAGGAAGCTGATGGGAAAAAAAAAAAAAAAGAGAGAGATATTTGTCCAATATATTATTTGAATTCCTATTGTGTGCCCCAGATTGTTCTAACCTCAATAACAATGAACAAATCAGGCAAACAGTTTTACCCTCCTCATGGAGCCTATATTCTCATTTGCATGTGTGCATTAGTGCCAAGGAGGATGGAGAAAAGGGGCTAGGAAGAAAAAACAGGTAAAATATAACATAGTATATGTGGTGAGTCAGATGACGATAACTGATATGGAGATAAGCCAGGAAGTGCACTGTGAATAGAGGTTGTTATTTGAAATTGGTTATTCAAGAAAGGCCTCACTGAGGTGACATTTCAATTGTTAACCAAAGTCTTTCTCTGAAGAATGGGAAACAGCAGATGGCAGAAATTTGTAAAAGGTCAGAGAGGGAAAGAGGGATGGAAGGTGGTGGGGTTAGAGGGATGCAGATTGGCTCATATAGGGCCCTCAGACTTTGGCTTTTCCTTTAGATGACATAGAAAACCGTGGGAGCCTTTTAAGTAGCAACATGATCAGACATAGGTCTTAAAAGCTCCCTTCTGGCTGCTGCACTAGGAATAAACAGCCTGATGGTTAAGGGTGGAGGCAGTCACCAGGGGGCAGGCTACCTCAACAATCCACACCAAAGATGAGCTGATTTAGTTGAGAGTGACAACAGTTAACTTGATGAGTAGACTGATTCAGAGTATATTTTGAAGACAGAACAAAAAAGCTTTTCTACCTGACCGGATTTGGGGTATGAGATAAAAAACAGAGTCATGGAAGACTATGAATGTGGTTTGAATTGTCACTGAGGACTGAAATCAGGAAGACTAAGAGGAACAGCTTCAGCACCGGGAAATAAAAGTCTAGAGAGGTCTGGGGAATGGTCTGAGTTGAAGATATGTAAGTATGGGAACATATAAAGTTATGAAAAGCCATAGAATTGGACAAGAGCACTGAAAAAGTTGGTATAGACAGAAAAGAGGTCTAAGGGCTGGCAGTTACCCCTCACCCCCTGGATGATTTAGTATAAATATATCTGAGTTAGAGCCCAGTCAACTGAATCTTTAACGAGCTTCCCAAGTGATTCTGGTATCCTTCAAACTTTGAAAACACCCACAGGCAAATGTCAAGATAACCTTAGGCTGAACTGCAGAATTTTAACTAAGTTTAATTTTATTTATAATTTTGTAAGATGGAATCTATACTTCTAAATTCCATTTAAATTTTTCATAAAAAACAAATACCTATCATAAATTAGACCATTAACTCCAAGTTCCTTCAATTTCCTTCTGTTTTCCGGATCATTGGTGTCATCACCCCAGCAGAATATTACTAGTCCCTTAGCTTTTGCCTCTTGAATATAGGATGGATTTCTGAGCAAGTCTTCAGTATGTGCATTTATCCCCTAGAAGACGAAAAATTAGTTGTGCATGAAAAAGAAACGTATTAACTGCAAAGCTAGATGCCCACACTCTAAGATCAGTGCTCTCCAAAGTACAGTAGGTGGGAAAAGAAAAGGTTAGATTTTTTTTCTTCCAATTACTTTCTTATTCTTTTTAATGGACATCTCATACATAAATATATTCACAACATATTAATAAAATATACATAATTTATAAACATACATATTGAATGTGCCATCAAACAATTTTACTAATGGAATACTCTATCAAAACAACCTTACATACATCTGTAAAATGGGAATAATATTTTTTAAAAGGCAGTCTAACCATTTTTAGATTATTCATAAAATCTATTCAGAAAATTAAACTGAAAAATTTAATGTGGGCCTACAACAAATTTTGTATTAACTGTTTTTCATTCTGAGATCAATATCCTCACTTGTAAGTACAGCTACTTGTTTGCTACAGTTTATTCAAAATGTTAACCATTAGATGTATAAAGTAAAATGAAATCCTTACTACTCCTCTAAAACAGAAAATTAAAAGATAAAAACTCAAACATAACTTACCAGTAGATTTTCAAACTGTGCAAAGCTCATTGCAATGGGGGTTGTCCGAGATCTGAGATCCATTAGTTCGGGATAAATCTCAGATTTTCCTTGAGTTAAAAATAATATGGGATATTTGTTCTGCTTTTGCCTAACCCTGAAAAGAAATAATTTTAAAAATACCTTTAAATGGGGGGTACCTAATACTGCTTTTTGGAATTTTAGAAAACACTAAAAGTATAAAGAAAACAAATGAGGCCAGGTATGGTGGCTCACACCTGTAATCCCAGCACTGTGTGAGGCCAAGGCAGGTGGAGAGCTTGCAGTCAGGAGTTCAAGACCAGGTTGGCCAACATGGCAAACCCCTGTGTCTACTAAAAATACAAAAATTAGCCAAGTGTCATGTGCATGCCTGTAGTCCCAGTTACAGGAGGCTGAAACACAAGATTGTTTGAACCCTGAAGGTAGAAGTTGCAGTGAGACAAAATCATGCCACTGCACCCCAGCCTGGGCAACAGAACAAGACTCTGTCTCAAAAAAACAAAAAATTGTTTTAAACAAACAGACAACAAAGGCATATAGTCCCATTACTCAGATATAACCACCATGAATATGTGTTGCCTTTCAGTCCAAAAATAAAAATTTCTAAGATGACAACAACAATGAGGGTGGGGTCGGGCAGTGGCAGAATAAAAACTGAACAAAAAAAAAAAAAACACAGATTTAGGCAAGGTACAGTGCAGTGGCTCACGCCTGTAATCCAAACAATTTGGGAAGCCACAGCAAGCAGGTCGCTTGAGTCTAAGAATTTGACACCAGCCTGGGTAATGTGGTGAGATCTCGTTTCTACAAAAAAAAAATACAAAATTAGTCAGTCTTGATGGCATGCACATGTAGTCCCAGCTACTCAGGAGGCTAAGGCAGGAGGACTGCTTGTGCCCAAGAGATCAGGGCTGCAGTGAGTCATAATTGCACCCCTGTAGCCTGGGTGACAGAGTGAGATCCTGTCACAAAAAAAATTTCTTTGATCAAAGATAAATTTAAAATCTTTCTATACAAGAGCGAAAATTTTCTCAGAAATCAGTAGTTATAAAGCCCTTGGGAGCTTACAACCTAGTAAGGAGTGTATGACATGCCTGTAAAATAAAGGGTGTAAGGCTCTAGGATCCAGTAGGTGTGGACTTTACAGGAGTAGTAGGCATGCAAGCAAGCAGTCAAGAAAGGACGTGAGAATACACACAACCTGATATGACTTGAGAGGACAGATCAAGGGGGAAAGCTGGACAACTACCCTACCTCCAGACTGGTGACTTAAGTCCTAGACACACTCTAAGAGTACAGGAAAAAAAAACTGAGTATTACTCACATTGTGCAAATATCTGCATCAAATGAAGAAAACACTATTCTCCTCTTCCCAGAATTTTCTAAAACAGTTTTTAAAATTATATCCAAAAACAGATTCATGTCAAAATATGTTGATAAGTTACCATCCCACATTCCATCCTATGTGAAAGAGAAAGCAAAATAAAGTCACTGCATGCCGTAAAATCACCGTGCTAGAAACTCTGTTTTTATTCTGGCAAGCTGTGATAGAAAAAAGTCCTGACAGCATCCAGTCCAACTATTATTTTATAGATGATGAAACCTGAAAAGATGAAGTGATCTGCCCATGATCACACCGCTATTTAGTGATGACACAGATCATAATTCAGTTATAGAGACTCTCACACAAAAAGCAAGTTACTATTAACTATAACATCAATAACTTTTGCATTAAAATAAAGTTATAATAAAAGCTAAAACTCTGTAACAAAGTTAAAAGCTGAAACTCTAGAATTCTGTAATCCACTATGACTTTATTTCCATAAATGATAGGACATTTCATCTGCTAACACATTAACAAAATGCCCCTACTAATTGTTAATTACCAGTTTAAAAGTCTCATTCCTTGGGTCTTGGGCATATGAAGCAACCAAAAATTAATTAAAATAATTCAATAAATATAGCCAAGACACCAAGCCAGCTCTATTGACATCCAAATGTTAAATGGTTTAAGTGCTAGTCACTGAAATAATTCTAGCTCAGAAAACTAAAAGGCACATATTAGAGAAACCTTGGTTGAGCACTGACTACATATTAATGAGGACCAGCTTGTCACAAACAGCATGATTTGAGGGCAATTATAGATTATTCTGACCAAAACCAATTCAATGCCCAATCATGACATCTGAATTAACTACTTCCAACACCCCATGCATCTCATCAGTTTGCACATATTCTCTCTGATATATTCAATAGTTAGCTAATTGTTTTCCACAACTGAAATAGAAGTCCCAGCAAGAAAAAGCTTTATTCTCTTTTGTGCACTACTTGTCCCCAGCACTTGGAAAATGCCTGGCCCATAGCAGCTTTTCAAAAAATATTTGTTGAACAAAGAAATGACTAAATTTGGAAGTGATTTAAAACATAACTGCAAAATTTTTTTTCCTGAGTAATTATTACTAGCTACTGTTACCAGTAGAAAACTGCTTAGAAAATTATATAAAACATATTAGATGGGAAATAAAAATTAAATCCAAGAGATGTGACTGTCCACTTTATAAGTATCTCCCCAAAACCATCATATTGTGCACACAAGACACATGTAAATGGCAATTTCTACAATATTCATCATTAATTTGAAGTACTCACATACTAGCATGAGTGTAAGATAGGTTTTATTTAAAAGGTCCAGTAAGCATTGTGCTTGATGGAAGAAGCCACAATGAGATTTCAGTTTAGCTTAATCTATTAAAATACAAAGATAGGAATGAAAGAATTTTTTAGAAAGGACAGAGAGAGTACACAATGTGCTGCATAGAGAATTACTTACCCTTTGTTGGCAGATCCATTTTATTTCAATGTTAAACCCTACATCTTCTGGCAAAGACTCTAAAACCTAGAGTTCGGTTTGTTGGTGGTAAATTTTGTTTTTGGAGAGATGGATAGCAGAATAAGAAAACAAGAAAAATAGAATTATTACTAAAAACATTAAGAATGTATCATTAGTAGCAATAAAATGTTTTGTGTATAATGTACAAACATATTTTGTCATACTCAAAGGAACAACCTGGTAGATGATCACATTAAATAAGGTCAAAAGAAATTAAGCAGCAAAAGCAAGAGTCTCAGGTACCATCTGTGATAACTGACCAACATCAAGATAGTCCTTAACCTCAAATCCTTTTCACCATTACTAGTGAACAACCAAAGTGAACTCTAACACAATAGGCAACATCATGAATTCAAGACATTTGTCAGGTATTCTATGTTGCATTTGGCGATGTCAGTCTATTTGCCTAAAATGTATGAAAAAAACATGATTTTTAGATTGTTTTGAAGGTGATGATACTAAACAAATACTATGATAACACCCTGAAAAGATGTATCCCCAAATGAACAGATTATGCTGCAGCTTATAAATCAAAAAGGTTATAATTCATATAAATGGCAAATGCTATCAATGTATCTGAACTAAATTATCCAAACACTTTGCCATCAGGTTATTTTCACAGTTGTAACTAGAAAATGACATTGAAAATACGAAACCTGGTTAGTAGCCTCCAAAGAACGGTCTTGTTCAGTCTTAAAACAAACATGAAGGCCAGGCATACATATAAATATGCTCAGGGCAAAATGAATTTGACAGAGATTATGTTTTATTATTATTATTTTTAAGGTGTAGTCTCAGTGTGTCACCCAGGCTGAAATGCAGCAGTGCAATCTTGGTTCACTGCAACCTCCACCTCCAGGGTTCAAGCAATTCTCCTGCCTCAGCCTCCAGAGTAGCTGGGATTACAGATGCCTGCCACCATGCCCAGCTAATTTTTTGTATTTTAGTAGAGATTGGGTTTTACCATGTTGGGCGGGACAGTCTCAAACTGCTGACCTCAGGTGAACTACCTGCCTTGGCCTCCTGAATTGCAGGGATTACAGGCATGAGCCAGCAGATTTAGAAACTTCAAAATTTTAGATCTCAAATAGCACGTATCATATATATGGTATATAATTTTTTAACAGCAAATAAATGCATACAAACAGAATAATACAGTGTTAAGAACATAGCCTGGGAGTCTGGTGATCTGGCATCTAGCTCTGGGTCTACTCTAACCAGCTGCATATAAAATACAGCACCTAAAACAGTTTGTATTTAATTTTGTGTGGGATTTTGTTATTTTCTCCTGTATCTAAAGACTTATTTAACACATCTGTCATGTTTTTGCTGGACTAATGCAAAATGAGAAAGATTAGGACAACATATTAGCATTGAGATTGCTAAACAGCAAATTTGCTGAAAAGTGTCTGTATAATGAGATATTTGGTATTATTTTGACATTAAAATTTGTGATTGAATGATGATGATGGCAAAGTGAGTAAATGAGTTTGTGTGTGTCTTTTAACTTATTTGACTAAATGGTTGTCAGATCTGTATTATAATTTAAAACGTTTTTTTCTGGGAATCATGAGATTTCTAAGAAACAAATGATTTTAGAAAATTGAATTAGAAGAAATGATCTTACTTAGATGGGCTTCATAAATATCTTAATCATACAAATTATATTTTGTTTATTTATTTTTGAAACAGGATCTCTCTTTGTTGCCCAGGCTGGAGTGCAGTGGCACAATCACAGCTCACTGCAGCCTCAACCTCCTGGGCTTAAACCATCTTCCTACCCTGGCCTCCCAAAGTGCTGGGATTACAGGCAGGAGCCACCATGCCCAGCCAAAAATGATGTTTTAAATGCACCAGGATAATGTTCATTGCAGGGGTTCTCTTTTTGCATCCATTTTGCAGTGAATAATCATTACTTAATTTACCATTAACCACTGAGATTTTAATGATTTAGATTGTTTTATGAAACCCTCAAGAAACATATGCCTAAATATTTTAACAAAGTCTTCATTATAGATTAAATATTGTCACTTCTTTCCTTTCTAAATCATATATATATATATTTATACACACACATTTTAGCAAGTAGCTAATATACTAGATAAAACTCATCAAGTTAATAAGCTCCATTCCCCAAATAAGAATTTCCATATTATGGTAAACCAATATTACCTATTTTTGCTTAAGAAATCTCTAGCCTGGTCAACATGGCAAAACTCTGTTTCTACTAAAAATACAAAAACTAGCCAGGCGTGGTGGTGTGCACCTGTAATCCCAGCTACTCAGGAAGCTGAGGTAGGAGAATTGCTTGAACCTGGGAGGCGGAGGTTTCAGTGGGCTGAGATCACATGACCGCACTCCAGCCTGGGTAACAGACTCCGTTTCAAAAAAAAAAAAACAAAAGAAAGAAAGCAATCCACTATACCTGACATGAATAGAAAAAGACAATGAGAAAGACCAGAATTTAGAAACTGGAGTCGGCGGAACAAAAGCAGAGCCAGCATCTTTTTGCATATGTGTGGGCTTTCCTGATGCTGTCAAGGGTATTCCTGTATTAAACTGTGTCTAGTTTTTAAATCTGCATGTTAGTTTTTGTGTGAAGATCTACTTTTTCAGAGTACATTTCTGAAATTTCAATCTCATTTTAAGTAAGAGGGCACTTATTTTCTTTGAAGAAACTCACCTCTCTCCCAAAACTAGGGAACAGTTTAAAATATTGTAAAACTGCCTCTCCCACCATCACCTTTCTCTCACACTGATACCTGTGCCCTCTCCTTTACATTTATAAACAAATACATGGATTTGCTACTCGTACCAAATTAACATACTGATGGGAATTTTTATTCATTTGAGTAGAAGTTACTCTCGGGGAAAGAAAAATAAGTAGCACAAGTATGCCACACAAGAATGTATCTTGTTGGCTGAGTGTGTTGGCTCATGCCTGTATTTGCAACTCTTAGGGAGGCTGAGGCTAAGGGATAGCATAAGTCCAGAGGTTCAAGACCAGCCTGAGTAACAAGCTGAGACCCATCTCTACAAAAAATTTAAAAATTAGCCAGGCATGATGGTGCACACCTGCAGTCCCAGCTACTTGAAAGACTGAGTGAGGTGGGAGGATCGCTTCAGCCAAGGAAGTTGAGGCTGCAGTGAGTCCTGATCACGCTACTACACTCAGCCTAGGTGACAAAATGAGACTGTCTCAAAGAAAAAAAAAATGGATCTTCTCTAAAAGCACCAATGATGATAAATTTATATTAATGTCGTCTTTAATACAGCCTTTGTAGGATCCTTTTAAGAAACAAAAACAAATTATTGATACATAAGAAAATTAAGGAAAGCTTTGCCTTGGTTTTCTCAATAACTTACCATCTTAAGAGAAGGAAACGGCTGATTTTCTGAAAAGGAATTTTCCTCCTGGACCACAGATTCTGAAATTTTAAAACAGAAAATCTTAGTAAATAAAATACCACTATATCACTAAGAACTTTCCTAAATCCTCAGCACCAAAAAGAGAGGGAAAGAAAGAGAAGAGATAGAGTGTGTGAGCAAGTGCCAGAGTAAGTAACTCTGAAATCCTTTTACTCTTTTTTTTTTTTTTTTTTTTTTTTTTTTTTTTTTTAGAAATAGGGTCTCACTCTGTCATCCAGGCTGGAACACAGTGGCATAATCCTCACTCAGTGCAGCCTCAAACTCAAGTGGGCTCAAGCAATCCTCCAGTCTCCGACTCCTGAGCAGCTGTGCCCACAGGCATGCACTACCATATCCAGCTCATTTTTAAAAATCTTTTGTAGAAATGGAGTCTACATTGCTCAGGCTGATCTTCAACTCCTGGCCTCAAGCAATTCTCCCAACTCAGTTTCCAAAAGTGCTGGGATTACAGGAGTGAGCCACCATGCCCAGCTCATATATACAGGATTTTTAAAGGCTCTTGTATTTATTAACCATTAAAAATCCATTTTCTAAATAAGCAACCTTCATGAAAACCAATTTGCAATGATTAATACACACCAGTCTGCAGACCCAAGAGTGATTATTTTTTCTTATAAAACTTGTACTAAAGTACTACTCTTTAAAAAGTAGTCACAAACAGTGATTTTGTTATTTCTCCACAGAATTAAGAGCTGTGTGATTTTGCTAAGGCTTCTATTTGAAATACTAAAATCAGCTCAGAAATTACAAATTAAGAGAATATATAGCTACTATTGTGCTTCTGTTACCATTATCAATTAGTCAACACAGACTAAAAAAATATTGTCTAAAAGTGGAAAAAGTTAAGTTTTTCTTAAAAACACATACAAAACTTGTATTATAAATTTAAAGATTAAATCATGTAAAATTTTCTAGTAGAATAAACTAAAGGTAAAATTCATTTTATTACTAAGAGTCATGAAATACCTGTAAGTCTATACAGTTACATTTATGCTCTGGGTGAGGATAATCTTTGGTCTTAAGCACTTCACAATCTTTATAAAGATATTAAAACTGCATGGTTGCTGGGTGTGGTGGCTCACACCAGTAATCCCAGCACTTTAGGAGGCTGAGGCAGGCAGACTGCCAGAGCTCAGGAGTTTGAGACCAGCCTAGGCAACACGATGAAACCCATCTCTACTAAAATACAAAAAATTAGCCGGGCGTGGTGACATGCACCTGTAATCCCAGCTATTTGGAAAGCTGAGGCAGGAGAATTGCTTGAACCCAGGAGGCAGAGGTTGCAGTGAGCTGAGATTGTACCACTGTACTACAGCCTGGGTGTCAGACTCCATCTCAAAAAAAAAAAAAACCTGTATGGTTAATGTAATTATTATAAACATCTATATCTATAATACACCTACTATATGTATAGCACCACCAGTCTCTGGGAATATAAAAACATTTTCCCACCTGTGAGGGGCTTAAATTCTAGTTGAAAAGAAGGGACATATATGAAAATAAAGGACTTAAAAATGAATACAATAAGCCTCTTATGAATGGCACAGCTATAATTTCTACGGGAGTAGAAAGCAAAGTGAAATTATAAACAGATGTGGTAGGCAGGACAAGCTTTGAGGAAAGCTAACCTACGGTCATAGCAGGTAAGTAACAGAGCTGGTTCAAGTTGACCCTGAAGCTCGACTCTATAGCTGATTTACTTTCAACTTTGTAATTGTTAAGAATGTTTGGAAAGATAGATAGGTATTAATAATTTGATCATCAAGCTAAGAAAAGCAATACAATGGTTACTACACACATGATATCTATTCAGTAGAAAATTAACACAAATTAATTTCAGAACTATAAAATTACATTTAGAAGGCCCAGTTTTATATTCATTAAAATGACCAAGTATGTGCTAAAATGGATTTTAAAAATCCCATTAATGCTAACTATAAAAGGAAAACAGTGTTTCCATGTTGGTGCCTACCTTTCCGATCCTTAGATTTCAGTGCTGTCACATGAGTGAGCTAGGAAACACACAAATGGAATGAAATCAGAAAAGAAGACTTAGCTTATGAAAAGATGGTTAACAGAACTATAACTTGAAAAACTAGCAAGATAAAAAAAAATGCCGGCCGAGCGTGATGGCTCATGCCTGTAATCCAAGCACTTTGGAGGCCAAGGCAGGCGGATCACCTAAGGTCAGGAGTTCAAGACCAGCCTGACCAACATGGTGAAACCCTGCCTTAAAAAAAAAAGCCTATAAAATATAGAATAAATACAAGCCACTGTATATACTTTATGTGTGCATACACATTTGTAAGATAATGATCAAAGACTCAATTAGGGAATATAAAAATTCTCTATTAGGCAACTGTTTATATTTAATCATGCATTTATTTAGGTATCTAATAGGGACAGGAAGAAGAACCATGTAAAATTACATGATGCAAAATATTCAAAGGTATTAGAAATTAACATATGTTTACCAACTATTGCATAAAAGACCTATTGTAAAATAATGAGTGTATTATGAAGAAGGGCTACTGCAGAACAGAAGCAACCTAAGATTATGAGTGAGAAGGGCTAGCTAGCCCCTATGGCCTACAAAAATTTATGGTCTAGTTCATTACTTTATAAATACAAAAACCAATGAGGTCCGTGGAAATGGTTGGAGAAGACAGCTGGACCAACGCAGACCCATTCTCCCAAACAGAACAGAACACCAAAGCACACACTGTACACATTAAATATAACAGTCCTCCCCATGTGCAAAGAGAACATTACCATATACTAGCAAGTACAATAGGCCTAAAGCTAAAGGATAATTTACATTTCATGCTACTATTACTACCTTTAACAACTGGAGTTGGTCAAATGTTAATTCTTTTACTGGAATTTCAAATAATTCAACTGGGTCAGCATCAAATTTCTAAAAAAAAGAAAGAAAGAATAAAGTTAAAAGTGAGCTCTAAATTATTACTGAATGCCTACACTAGACAGGCCTAGCATCTCTATTTACTCAACGATGAGAATAGCTGTTCGTAGCCACACTGAGCCCATGCAGGAGAACCCTTCTAACCTAATACCACCCCCTAACCCTTATATTCTGGCTTTTATTTGTATTGCAAGTGTAGAATACCTGCAAGAAAAAAGCAGCAGGGAGAAAGCGTAGCACTTTCTGAGGACAGAACCAGAAGTCAGTCATTTCCCCAATTCTTGTTATGCTGTCTATACATTTTGTTTGACACTTACCCGTGCTACATGACTAGGAAATCAATATATGAAAGTACTATATAGAATTTATTTCTGTCAGTTCCTAACTTTTTTTTTTTTGAGATGGAGTCTTGCTCTGTCACCAGACTGGAGTGCAGTGGTACAATGTCGGCTCACTGCAATCTCCACCTCCTGGGTTCAAGTGATTCTCCTGCCTCAGCCTTCCAAGCAGCTAGGACTACCGGCATGCACCATCATGCAGGGTTTCGCCATGTTGGCCAAGAGGGTCTCAAACACAACCTTGTGATTCATCCGCCTCGGCCTCCCAAAGTGCTGGGATTACAGGGGTAAGCCACCACGCCTGGCCATTCCTAATCTTCTCGAAGCCTTTTAAACTAACGCTTGATTAAAAACAGCAGACACATCAAGTGTCATGAAAAAATTGTCTCGTTAGCTATAAACCCTAATACTTAACAAGCATGCTGATCTATCATGTTTCCCCAACAAGCAAATCTGTTGTATTAGGTTTTAATGTCTATCAAATGATCAAATGTCACTCTGTCAAAGGCACTTCTACAGTAAATGACTTAAGGTATCACCAATAAATCATCTGTGCAACAAATATACTAAAATCCATCACATATATAACATTCATGTACATTGGCATGAACCTGTACATGCATGAAGTTTTTCTGGAATGCACAAGAAACTATTCAGAGTAAGGGAGTGAGAACAAGGAAAAACAGGAACAATTTATTTTTCATTTTATACTCTTATGAGATACTTATATATTTTTCTAATGAACATGAATTGTTTTTAATAAGAAAAATACCAGCTTAAAAATTAAAATTCAATATAAAAATTCATTGCTTTCATTTCCCAATTATTTCACTCAGGTTCAACTTCAGATCAAGATATAGCCTAGTTAAAATGGGGAATTAATACTTAAACTCTCCCTGATTTTTAGACATAAATTGTAGCTCGGTCAGGCACAGTGGCTCATGCCTGTAATCCCAGCACTTCGGGAGACTGAGGAAGACAGATCACCTGAGGTCAAGAGTTCAAGACCAGGCTGGCCAACATGGTGAAGCCCCATCTCTACTAAAAAATACAAAAACTGGCCAGGCACGGTGGTGGGCGCCTGTAATGCCAGCTACTAGGGAGGCTGAGGCAGGAGAATCGTTTGAACCTGGGAGACAGAGGTTGCAGCAAGCCAAGATCATGCCACTGCACTCCAGCCTAGGCAACAGAGCTAGACTCCGCCTCAAAAAACAAAAACAAAAATAAAAACAAACAAACAAAACCAAAAAAAAACCCCAAAATTAGCTGGGCATGGTAGCATGCAACTGCAGCCCCAGCTACTTAAGAGGCTGAGACAGAAGTATCACTTGAACCTAGGAGGTGGCAGTTGCAGTGAGCCAAGATTGCACCACCGCACTCCAGTCTAGGTGACATAGTGAGACTCAGACTCAAAAAATAAATAAATAAATAAACTGCAGCTAGATCAATTAATCTTAATCTTGGCTAATAAGATCATTTACCACTTCACTCTTTCTCATTTATCTTTTCTTTAATGTTCTTCCATGGCAAAAACAACTTGTTCCAAGTGTTTGGTCATTCTACTAACGTAATCTCCCTCCCTTACCTCCTTCCTTTCCTTCCTTCCTTCCCTCCCTTTCTTCCTTCCTTCCCCTAATACCATTTCACAGAAACCAAAGGGTCCTTTCCTATACATCATAATAATCCAACCCCTAGGAACTCTAATTAAAATCCACTAGCAGGTGGTGCCAGGTTCCTTGTCACATTCTTTAATACAACAGGCAGTATATCTGGTACAGTGATGTTGGCAAACTGGCCTAATTTTAAATCAACTCAGTTGGAAATTAATACCCAACATGGTTTTAGGGAAAATGTGGAATGAACCCTTCTAGAAATGAAACCCTTCCCTGAGAAATCACTTGGTTACATAGTATACTGACAATATCAGTCAGGGACAATATATTGTTTAGGGACAATATCGTCATCTCAATTATGTTCATACAAAAACAATTACTGTTTTTTAAAAACTATACAAAATTTTACATCTCCTCTGGACTCCGCTTCCTTACACTCTCTTTTCCATTCTTCCAGTCCCTTACTCCAATTCAGGCTTACCTTACCTGTAGCCCACATTGCTGCTGCCCCTGCCTGCAGTCTCTGTCCTCTGAAATTCCTATTATATCACCTACCAAAACATGTCTTGAACATTTCCCTTTTCAGCTGAAAAGCTGTTTTTTGGAGACAGTGTTTCACTCCTGTTGTCCAGGCTGGAGTGTAATCTCGGCTCACTGCAACCTCAGCCTCCTGGGTTCAAGCAATGCTCCTGCCTCAGCCTCCTGAGCAGCTGGGATTATAGGCATGCGCCACCATGCCTGACTAATTTTTGTATTTTAGTAGAGATGAGGTTTCTCCATGTTGGTCACGCTGTTCTCAAACTCCTGACCTCAGGTGAACCACCTGCCTCAGCCTCCCAAAGTGCTGGGATTATAGGCGTGAGCCACCGTGCCTGGCCAGCTAAAAAGTATTTCTTACCTCCCTAGCTCTTGAGTCTAAACCTCTTCACTGAGGCCCTCCAGCATCTAACTCCAAACCACCTTTTCAATTTTTCACTGTGGCTTACTGGCCTTATTAACTGGAGAAGAAACTTGAAGCAGAAACAGCTGGGATCCTAGAAAATAAACACTATGATGTCTTCTTCTCTTGCCTCAATATAGTAGCACAGACAGGCTGCTACAGAAACCACCTGGAATGTCCCTTTTCTGTAACACAGTAAAGTATATTCAGCAATAGACCCTACTCTAGGAAGGCAGTATTTCCATATCATCACTCTCTCAGCGTTGTAAGAGCATGGCAGGGAACACTGATAGTAATTCACCAAGAAAATCAATTAACTAATTCTATTTAATAAGTAATTAAAAATATACAAAATTCCCAGTTTTTAAAGTCTTTACCTAACATTAAGAGTTTGAAATGAAGAAATTTCTTCTGTAAATGTCTATTACAAAGAAAAAAATAAAAGAAAATAAATGTCAACGCACCTTTTTCATAGTCAAACAACAGGTAAGATCATGATATACCACAGGCACGAAGTCCTTTGAAAGGTGTACATCAAATTCTACAAAGGCTGCACCCTGACAAAAGGAAACAAGTATTTGAAAAACATTGCCTGGTACACAGTACATCTCAAACTGCAAGAATGTAAGAAATTTTTGGTCACTATAAAACTATGGATCTGTATAAAAAAGCAAGCTTTTTCTAAAAAGTAATGTATTATCTTAAAACAATGGCTTTTCTCTTTTGCAAAAGCACAGCTACTTTTTCCTGGCAAAAAATGGGCACAGATCCACTTCAAAACGCCCAGAGGCACCTCAGTGATAGTGAGACATCCTTCCACTGAGGTGAGACAGCCTTCAGGGCTGTCATTTCTGCAACTGCCATTGGCAGAAAAGGAACCCAACAAGAGCCTGGAGCTCAGGGATCCCTCACATTGCTGCCTACTGCCCCTGCAAACCTTAGCTGCACAGCTAACATGAAAGATTTGGTGAGGGAAGGAACAAGCTGCAGAACACCCTAGCTCTGCTCCTTGGTGCACCTGAGCAGTCCACTGTACAGCCTTTCTCAGCAAAATGTCAGTACCAAATGAAAGAGGAAGCTGTAACTGCTGATGAACAGACAGAGAAAACAAAAACAGGAAAAAGATGATGCTCATGTCCAGCTTCCTAATGAAACCCAAACAAATGAGGAAGACCTGAATTATAGTTAAAGAAAAATTTCTAAAAATCAGATCCATACAGGAAGATTGAAATGTATAGAAAGAAAGAGAAAGAGAGAGAGAGAGAGACAGAGAGAGAAAGGCAGGCAGATCCATTCAGCCTTATAAATTAATTCAGTTAAAGGCTATATGTCATAAACTGACATACAGATATCTACCTTTTCTGAAAGAAAGCCAGCTGCAGTAGAAGGAAGGAAGGTTTGAAAAATCTGAAACACTACTTTACTGTGACCCCCAGAGGTGCTGTACTATAAAAGATGGATGCATTTCTACCCCTTATACTGGCTCCAAGTCGTGAAGGGGTAAAACAACTTGTGAGTACACATGGATCACAGACTAGAGTCAAAGGGTCCAAGAGTCTGGCCAAGGTAGCCAACTTCCTTGCTGACTTCTGAAGCCAGGAAACTTAGCACCTCCTCTTATTTTAAACAAGACAATACCAAAAACCATTTCTACCAAAGACGACAAACCCAACCATTCCCAAGTAGTTTTAACTATCAAACATTTTAAGTTGTAGCTTTTTAATTTGGTTTTAGACAACCATAATCCTTACAGAAAATCATTTTGTGAGAGACAAAATTTAATCTCAAAATTCATTGTGAGATTTAAGTAATAAGCCAATAATAGACCAAAACATCTTCACAGATATGTATTTAAAATAAGCCAATAATAATTAAAATAAGACATTAGAAAATGTGATTCCTATGAGTTATAAAGGATTCCACTAGAATATGGAAGAAAAAGTCTTAATGAAATCCTCTCTCAAAAAGCGCTTATCTAAAAATTCTTGGCCGGGCTCATGCCTATAATGCCAGCACTTTGGGAGACTGAGGTGGTCGGATCACCTGAGGTCAGAAGTTCGAGACCAGTCTGGCCAACATGGTGAAACCGTGTCTCTACTAAAAATACAAAAATTAGCTGGGCATGATAGCACATGCCTGTAATCTTATCTACTCAGGAAGCTGAAACAGGAGAATTGCTTGAACCTAGGAGGCGTAGGCTGCAGTGAGCCAAGATTACACCACTGCAGTCCAGGCTGGGCAATAGAGCAAGACTCTATCTCAAAACAAACAAAACACTAACAGGGTTATTATACTGAGCATAATGTCTCACACCTGTAATCCTAGCACTTAGGGAGGCCAAGTCGGGGGATCACTTGAGCCCAGAAGTTCGAAACCAGTCTGAGCAACACAGTGAGACCCTGTCTTTACAAAAAATACAACAATTAGCCAGGTGTGTTGGCACATGACTGTGGTCCCAGCTACTTGGGAGGCCAAAACAGGAGGATCACTTGAGCCCAGGAGGTAGAGGCTGCAGTGAGCTACGATCCCACCACTGCACTCCAGCCTGGGCGACCAGGCCATCAGGTTTACAGCTAATGAAATGTCTTTAGACTAGCTGTGACAGTAAAACTGGTTCCAAATTAATTATAAACTATAGCCCAATAATACTAATAAATATCATAACAGAAAAATAAAACAATCTACTATTTTAAACATTAAAATTATAATCAATTCAAGATGTCATGAATTTTAAAATGCGTTATTTTATATACCACTAAGGGGGAAATATACTGTCAATTAAACTATGACTCAAAGCTAAGCTGTAAACCCATTCCAATTTCAGAGAGGTTAATATTTTAAAAGTACACCTTAGAATAGATGTTAGTTCATGTAAGTGATAAAGCTAAACACTAACTAACCAAGTTTACTTCCTGAACTATTTTTTACAAAGCAAAGTTGAAGGCATATGGAGGACACTGTGGAAAAAGTGGAAATTAAAAATGAGCTGTTCCTCCATTTTTCTCTATTTTCACTTTGGAATGTGAAGCAGTCTAGACAGATACAGAGGAAAGGGGGAGAAAAATCTCAGGTTATTGATTAAGAATGTCCAAGCTGAAAATACTAAAAGCTAAAAAACAGACTCAAATGCTCTATAACTGGATTTAAAAAAAAAAAGTTAAGGAAGTTAAGACAATCAAGTTGTATGTAAGGGTGGGAACTGACACTGTGTTTTTAAGAGATAGAGTCTCACTCTGTCACCCAGTCTGGTGCACACTATGTTTTTAAGAGATAGAGTCTCACTCTGTCACCCAGGCTGGCACACACTAGCCAGATCATGGCTCACTGTAACCTCAAACTCCTGGGCTTCAGCAAAGCTCCTGTCTCAGACTCCCAAGTAGGTGGACCTATAGGTATGAGCCACCATATCAAGCTGATACAATTTATCAAGTGTTACATAAAATCTCCATCAAATCTTTTTCTTTATTTTTTTTTTGAGACTGAGTCTCACTCTGTCATCCAGGCTGGAGGGCAGTGGTGTGATCTCAGCTCACAGCAGCGTCCGCCTCCCAGACTCAAGCGATTCTCCTGCCTCAGTCTCCCAAATAGCTGGGATTACAGGCATGGGCCACCATGCCCAGCTAATCTTTTGTATTTTTAGCAGAGATGGGAGTTTCACCATGTTGGCCAGGGTGGTCTCGAACTCCCAACCTCAGGGGATCCACTAACCTTGGCCTCCAAAAGTACTGAGATTACAGTCATGAGCCACCACGCCAGACCATCAAATCTTTCTACATCTTTGGCATTTTTTCCAAAGTGAGTATCTCAAAAAAAGCATTATTCAGGTAGTAAAAACCAATGCTTAGTGGGAACTTTCTTCTTATCTCAAATACTCAAAATGTATTATCTCAAAAAAGGATGCTGGCTGGGCATAGTGGATCATGCCTGTAATCCCAGCACTTAGGAAGGCTAAGGCGGGAGGACAG